>JABUQX010062741.1:0-5000 GCA_015478945.1 Trachelipus rathkii | reverse complement strand
AGAGGTGGGCAGATAAAGAATGAGCAAAGCTGTCAAGTCTTGGGTCAGAGTGTTGGGCAGAGAAAGAATGAGCAAAGTGGTCAAGTCTTGGGTCAGAGGTGGGCAGATAAAGAATGAGCAAAGCTGTCAAGTCTTGGGTCAGAGTGTTGGGCAGAGAAAGAATGAGCAATGCGGGTAAGTCTAGGGTCAGAGAACTGGACAAATAAGGGTAAGCCAAGCGGCTCAACGTTCTTGGGTCAGAGGTGGGCAATAAAGAACATTGAGCAAAGCTTACAAGTCTGGGTCAGAGTTGTTGGGCCAAAGAAAGAATATGAGCAAACGGTCAAGTCTTGGGGTCATGAGGCTGGGCAGAGAGAAAGGAGGATGAGCAAGCCCTGTCAATCTTGGGTCAGGAGTAGCAGGGCACACACTTTTCATAGAATTGGGCACAAAAGAATGAGCAAAGCTGGTCAAGTCTTGGGTCCAGAGGGGCAGAGAACAGAATGAGCAAAGCGGTTCAAGTCTTGGGTCAGATGTTGGCAGAGAAGATAGAGATGAGCAAAGCGGCAAGTCTTGGGTCAGAGAGGTGGGCAGAGAAAGAATGAGCAAAGCGGTCAAGTCCTCTGGTCGGTCAGAGGTGTCGGCAGAGAAAGAATGAGCAAAGCGGTCAAGTCTTGGGTCAAAGGTGGGCAGAGAAAGAATGAGCAAAGCTGTCAAGTCTTGGGTCAGAGTGTTGGGCAGAGAAAGAATGAGCAAAGCGGGCAAGTTCTTGGGTCAGAGATTTGGGCTGAGAAAGAATGAGCAAGCGGTTCAAAGTCTTGGTCACAGTGGGCAGAGAAAGAATGCAGCAAAGCTGTCAAGTCTTGGGTCAGAGGTGTTGGCAGAGAAAGAATGAGCCAAGCGGTTCAAGTCTTGCGGGCATAGGTGGCCAGAGAAGAAATGAAACAAAAGCTGTCAAGTTCTTGGGTCAGAGTGCGGCAGATAAAGAAGATGAACAAAGCTGTCAAAGTCTTGTGTGAGAGTGGGCAGAGAAAAGAATGAGCAAAGCTGTCAAGTCTTGCGTCAGAGGTGGAACAGAGAAAGAAGGACGCAAGGGCTTGTCAAGTCTTGCGGGTCAGTAGTGTTGGCAGAGAAAGAATGAGCAAAACGGGCAAGGTATTGGGTTCAGATGTGTTGGCAGAGAAGATGAGCAATGAGGTAAGTGCGTGGTTCAGAGAGGTGGGCAGAAGAAAGAATGAGCAAAGCGGTCAAGTCTTGGGTCAGAGGTGTGCAGAGAAAGAATGAGCAAAGCGGTCAAGTCTTGGCAGAGTGATTGGGCAGAGAAAAGAATGAGCAAAAGCGGTCAAGTCTTGGGTCAGAGGGTGGCCAGTAGAAAATTAGAACAAAGAGCTGTCAAGAGTCGTTGGGTCCAAGAGGTGGAGATAAAGAATGAACAAAAGCCTGTCAAGTCTTGGGTCAAAGGTGGGCAGAGAAAGAATGAGCAAAGCTGTCAAGTCTTGGGTCAGAGGTGGACAGAGAAAGAATGACCAAGGCTGTCAAGTCTTGGGTCAGAGTGTTGGGCAGAGAAAGAATGAGCAAAACGGGCAAGTATTGGGTCAGAGTGTTGGGCAGAGAAAGAATGAGCAATGCAGGTAAGTCTTGGGTCAGAGAGGTGGGCAGAGAAAGAATGAGCAAAGCGGTCAAGTCTTGGGTCAGAGGTGGGCAGAGAAAGAATGAGCAAAGCTGTCAAGTCTTGGGTCAGAGTGTTGGGCAGAGAAAGAATGAGCAAAGCGGTCAAGTCTTGGGTCAGAGGTGGGCAGAGAAAGAATGAACAAAGCTGTCAAGTCTTGGGTCAAAGGTGGGCAGAGAAAGAATGAGCAAAGCTGTCAAGTCTTGGGTCAGAGTGTTGGGCAGAGAAAGAATGAGCAAAGCGGGCAAGTCTTGGGTCAGAGAGTTGGGCAGAGAAAGAATGAGCAAAGCGGTCAAGTCTTGGGTCAGAGGTGGGCAGAGAAAGAATGAGCAAAGCTGTCAAGTCTTGGGTTAGAGGTGGACAGAGAAAGAATGAGCAAAGCGGTCAAGTCTTGGGTCAGAGGTGGGCAGAGAAAGAATGAGCAAAGCGGTCAAGTCTTGGGTCAGAGGTGGGCAGAGAAAGAATGAGCAAAGCTGTCAAGTCTTGGGTCAGAGTGTTGGGCAGAGAAAGAATGAGCAAAGCGGGCAAGTCTTGGGTCAGAGAGTTGGGCAGAGAAAGAATGAACAAAGCTGTCAAGTCTTGGGTCAGAGGTGGGCAGATAAAGAATGAACAAAGCTGTCAAGTCTTGGGTTAGAGGTGGACAGAGAAAGAATGACCAAAGCTGTCAAGTCTTGTGGTCAGAGTGGGCAGGAGAAAAGAATGAGCAAAGCGGTCAAGTCCTTGGGTCAGAGTGTTGGGCAGAGAAAGAATGAGCGTAGCGGTCAAGTCTTGGGTCAGAAGTGTTGCGGCCAGAGAACCGAAACACGGAGTTTGAAAATGTGTTATTTAAAGGAAGTTTTAAAAACAAATAAAAGGAGTGTGTTCCAGACTTTATCAGTGGAGTAGTTTTAAGTTTGAGAATACTGGTTAAGTCGGCGTCAAGAGATTTGGGCAGATAAAGAATTAAGCTGTGTTCATAGACAAGTAACACGAGCTCTCCTCAGAGTATTCGGATCCGGCTCCAATCGGATATCCTGCTCTTTCGAAAAGCTCCGGCCGAATCTTTTCTCTTAAAATTCTGAATATTTGGTTTCACATAAAATAATCAATTTATTTGCTTTTAAAATATTTAGCTTTAATCTCTTGTGTAACTATGAAATTGTAGTGTATATACATTATGTAGTGGATGCATAATTATATATATATGTAGTGGATGCATAATTGTATACATTTTATGGCGGATACATAATTGTATACATATGTAGTGGATACATAATTGTTTACATATGTAGTGGATGCATACTTGTATACATATGAGTGGATGCATAATTGTATACATATGTAGTGGATGCATAGTTGAATACATTATATAGCGGATGCATAATTGTGTACATACTGTAGTGGGGAAATAATAAGTGTGATGCATGAAAATTAGCTTTACCGATATTGAAAAGTAAAGCATAATTGTTTACATATGTAGTGGATGCATAATTGTATACATATGTAGTTGAAGGATAATTGTATACATATGTAGTGGATGCATAATTGTTTACATATGTAGTGGATGCATAATTGTATACACATGTAGTGGATGGATAATTGTATACATATGTAGTGGATTCATAATTGTATACATATGTAGTGGATGCATAATTGTATACATATGTAGTGGATGCATAATTGTATACATATGTAGTTGAAGGATAATTGTATACATATATAGTGGATGCATAATTATGAGGTTTCTCTTATTTTTACCGAGAGATTCTTTTGACAAATCTTGTAATGTTTTTAATATTTAAAATGCAAGAAATAGTGAAATTTATGCACTTTTATATTTTTTCTAAACTTGCTATAGCAGAATACGTTTCATATAATTAATATAAGATATTTTTTTCTTTAAACCTGTAATTTGCTGTGCATAAATTTGGAAAATATTATGAGGAAAAAATATCCATGAAAAAAAAATACCAAAAATCGCGATTAATTAACTTAAGGAACAAGTTTAAAAAAAAAAAAAAGTTAAATTTGATAATTTATTCTACTTATTCCAAAAAAAAAAAAAAAAAAAAAAAAAAAAAAAAAAAAAAAAAAAAAAAAAAAATTTTGAAAATGATAATTTATTCTACATATTACAATTCATAGTTTTTACGACTTTTCGTAGGATATGTAAATGGATAGAGTTTCATAACTTCAATTCTGAGCACTTTCCTGTTTACCTAACCGTTGTACATCTGATATCACAATAGGAATTGACGATTTTGAGTAGCTCCATCTCGTAAAAAACCATTCAGCGCATTTACATGCACACTAGATAAAAAGCTTTATAGGTTTATGCCACCTTAGTTCCTCTAAATTATATTCAAAAATAAAAACTATCTCGGCATAGATAATTTTACAACTTATCTGGAAGAGGGGTGAAAATTGTAAAAAAATTAAAATAATCTAATTTTTTTTTTTATTGTACTGTTTGTCCAATATTTATGAAATTTTCACGTGTAGATTATGTGAAATGGTACAGATAGTACGGACGAATATATAAGTTATATATAGTACATATATTATTAATATATTTATAATATATATCATATGACTATTATTCTACAGCTATACATCTAATAATCACTATATACCAGTTATATGTATATTATATCATAGTACACATACTACACGTACTATTAGTATCTCATTCTACAGTGGCTCTGATACTTTAGTGGGTCGCGGGCGCCAGGCTGAGGGCCATCGGCCTTCCCCCCCGAGAAACTTTCCAAGACATACACATAATTCTTACAGTATCATATCCGTTAAACAATTTATAAGTTCGCCAACAAGTAAATTGAATATTCTATACTAACTGTGCGTCGCTTGTCAGAAACATCTATCTCGTAACGTTCACTTAAATTAAAACTAAACTTGCAAGAACATTTCAGAGTAAAGAGGCAACATTAGACATCTCCTCAGCTGACTTTGAAGAATGATAAGCGCATCTGACATCTGACGAGCTATTTGAAAGTCACACGTACGATACAAAGAACCGATTTAACAATTCAAACACATAGCAGACCCAAACATTGACTACTTCCGCATGATTTAATTATCAGCATCTAGGAGAGCAGTTCTTACGAAATTTTCTGCAATTTGTCATACCGAACGGGTGTAATGTGCCATAGGTGAGCAGATAAAAGAATTGTATTGTTTTATGATAAAACTTTCACTCGGTATCTCGAAAAGGCCCAAATGCAAGACTTTAGTAAAGCAGAATGGAATTTATGGAAGTTGAAAAATGGCATCACCGCACAGGTCGCCCAAAAACCGCAATACATGGACTAGTTTCTGTTCGCACCGGTTACACCAATTTCCAAATATTTAACAT
>JABUQX010062740.1:45000-52929 GCA_015478945.1 Trachelipus rathkii | reverse complement strand
AATGTTCGTTTAAAGAACAGTAAACTGAAATCAAGCAACTTTCCAGTCACTAGATCTTTAAATCATAGAATCTTTTTGATTAGTTTTAGAAAACCGTGCTAGAAACATTCGCTCATCAAACGTATTTGAAAGGACTCATAGAGGTTCTGTAAGGGGAATAATTCTGAATCAATTCAAAGTCAAAGTGAATAAAAATATTAATACCATAAATTTTTAATACAAACAATAATGATGTTAAATGTTTTAGAGAAGTCTGGAAAATTTTATCCCAAATGATTTTATTCACCAATGAAAAAATAACAAATTTCCATGGGACGAAGAAAGAACTTTAATTTTTAATTCAAATATGAAACCTTAACAGAAGTCATTAACGTATGCATTATAATACCTTTTAACGTACTTCAAACCAAAATTCACATATATAGATCAGAACAATGTCATGTTAATAGCATTAAAAGAAGGTAACAACAGAAGATGCAACAGTTATAATATGTCCTTAAAAAAATTAATCAAGGAATATAGAATTTAATTTTCTAGGAAAAATATAATACTTTATCTTGTCTCGCCATCAAAATACAAATCCAAAATCAAACAATATTGTGAGCCTCATATATTCTGAGAAATATTGAATAATATTTTAATATCATAATAATCACAGAATTGGAAAGACTATTTCCCACTTCGTAGCTGTTTAAATAGTTTTCGAAAAGCGCCATTAATGGCATCTAGGTGTCTTGAAAAAGTATTTCTACAGCTTAATAAGATCCAAATTGTATTCATTCGTTACAATTACCACTGTCTGACACTAATTCTAAGAAGACGTCACCTTTCAACTAATAACAAATACCACCATCATCTTAGATATGGTTCTGGGGGAACAATGGTACAATGCTTAAACAGACAGATATACTATGAGTTGTTTACAAACGAGCATAATTAAGTATTTTATAATATATATATAAAAAAATTCTTGCTTTTAACGAAGTTCGTTCACTCTTTTATTTAATGTTGCGCAGACTTAAACTACATGGAACAATATAAAAACAATAAGACCCTCGCAATAAATACAAAATGACAAAACTACAGATGGTGTCCCATAAATTTTCGCAAAGTATTATTATGCAACCATAAATATTGACTACTGCAACATCTGGTAATGGAAAAGCAACATTTGATAATAAATTAAAATTTTAGTTGGGCTAAACCTACAATAGATTATTTCAAAATGGGTATGGAAACAATTTTGAACTTACAAAAGTTCAACGCAGTCAAAATATAGTAGAAACGCATCAAAACAATTGTTCAGTATAAGATGACAATAATGCTTGTTATGGTACATCAAAAGTATGGTTTAGAAAATTCAGAAGTGATAACAGTTGCTTTTCTATTTGAAAAGTGTTGTTGTTTGTTAAAATACACAAAAAGAATTGCTTAGAAACTTCAAAAGTGATAATAGTTTTCATGAAAATCACCCTCTTACAGTGGATTCAGCAGCCATATCTCTGTGGACTGTAGTACGACCATAGTACAGTAGATTATTTTATGAATGAAGATGTGGTTTCAAAAATATCATCTCGATGCGATTACAGAAGTAGACAGACTCTACTGAATTGTATAAAATGACGTGTATATAGCACAAGCAAAGGAGGTAGTCGAAATACATCAATTGCTGAAATAAAATTTTCATTTTAAAAGTGCTGTTATGTGAGAAGAGAAGTGAATGTATGTTTTAATCAGGAAACGCAAAAAATAAAAATTGAATGTTGTTCAAATACCAGAACTACTTGCTTAATTTTAAAAATTTTAAAACACAGCTTGATATCATACCGGTATGTCTGATGAAGCTTAAAGACGCAACAACCTGACTGCAGAGTCCCCAGCTAGAACAGATGTATGGTACATGGTCAATTGCTATCCAAATCTCGTCAAAAGAAAATGGGTTTACTCAAACAAAATATGTTCCATCAAAGGTGAATTAAACAGCAATGGATAAAGTCCAAGAAATTTGCTCAGTAATTATCTGTCGTACTCATTCCAACTTTCTAGTCCGCTGACCGCTTTCTGCACCTGAACTAATTTTACCTGATCAATGAGAGATACTTTTTCATCGCAGAGCAACGCAGAATACATATTGACTATCAGATTGGCATTTTAAAAACTCCGTACAACGCGATAAAGATGGTCAGTACGAGTGATAAGAAAAAGATAACATAGCTCTTAAATGATTAGATACAGACTAGTGCCCCGTCGTTCATATTGCAAGACTGCATTCGAGTGTCAATGCTCACGCTTTCGTTTTCATAAACTTTAATTTTTGGTCTAGAACTGGGTGAACATTTGTGGGGATCTTCCCATTTCTGTTGCGAATTTATTAATTTTCATTCACCCAGTTTATATATAATATATAATAACTATATAGTATAGGATATATACCAGATAAACCTAGTATTATAAGATATATATTTTAAATAGTGCATGATATATATATATATATACTATATTATATAATTATAAATATATCTACAGTTACGCATTTAGTATTTCAACCATTTTAACAGCAATGGCTATAAAATTCAATAAAAATATAATATAATATATATACTATATAGTATATATTATAATATATAGTATATTATAGATATATACTATATATAATATATATATTATCTATATATATATACATAGTATATACTATATATGATATAATATATATATATATTATACTATATATTATATATATATATTATTAATATATATATATTAGTATATATTATATATATATATAAATAAAATTTGTGATATTTTTTAATACTATATATCTAATCTAATCTATCTATCTATCATATCTATCTATCTATCTATCTATCTATCTAGCGTTTAATACACACTTTTTTAATTATAAAATAATATCTAATCTATCGGCTACCTATCTATCTATCTATCATCGTATCTATCTATCATATCTATCCTATCTATCTATCTATCTATCTATCTATCTATCTATCTATCTATCTATCTATCTATCTTATCTTATCTTATCTATTATCTATCTATCTATCTATCTATCTATCTATCTATCTATCTATCTATCTATCTATCTATCTATCTATCTATCTATATATATATATACCGTATATATATATATATATATATATATATATATATATATATATATATATATATATATATATATATATAAATTATACATATACTATTATAAAAGATTTATAATATATATATATAATATATACTATACTTAATATTATAGTCATATATATATATATATATATATATTATATATGTATATATATATATATACTATATATATATAATATATAGTAATATATATATATACTACGTATATATATCCGTATATATATATGGAAAATGAACAGTTACACTTCAATGAGTTAAAATAAGATTTTCCATTCCATGCACTTCATTTACATATGAATGATGACCCAATGTTATCTCCTCAAAAACCTAAAGTATCTTAAATGCAAATTAAAAGTGATTACAAGTAATCAAATATATTTTAACATTTAGTAATGTACTAGCTGAAGCAAATTGCTATATGTTAACAGGTTTTCAATTAAACTTATTGTCATTATATATATATATCTAATAATATATATATATCACTTATATGTAATATACGTATATATATTATTATATATATATATATATATAATATTATATATATATATATATATATATTAATTATATATATAATATATATATATATATATATAGCTTATATATATATATATATATATATATATATTAGTATAAACATGCACCATACAAAATACACAAAGTTAAGCGAATCGAAGATTAAGCTGACCAGAACAGATTAAAATATCATAGCAAGTTTAAACCAATTATGCTCTATAAAGAAAGGTCTTGCAGGCGTTTTTACATCATTTTAAGCCAAACTAAGGAGAAACAACAGAAAAGTTTATCGAACTACAAAACGCAAAACACACAAAGCAAAATAATTCCTGTGAGAGGAACTGATGATAAAGTTATTTGAAGAGCTGTAGGCAATGCAGCGTGAGTGAACGGTAAGAGAGAAATACAAACACCTAATCCCGCATTATCAGTTTTAGTCGAAGCGTATAAATAAAACAGAATATAAATGGGAAAATAGGGTAGCAAGAGGATTAAATTATTTTTCAATTTTCACTAAATTCGATATTATAAATAAAATTTCCTTAAAGTAAATATTGATCTAACATTTTCTTGAAAGGTCTGTCCAACAATCTACTATTTATTTGAATCTCTAAACACGATTTGAATCTTTTCAAAGTTTACACTTCACTTTTTATTTTGAATATGATTTTGATTAGGAATTACGTGAAATAATCATCTATATTTGAAGAATCACTCTGGTGGTATGCAGTATAGAGGAGCAATATATTTAATGACTTGGGTAAAATATTAATTAACTCTCAAGTCTATGTTTGACAACCAATTTATATCATTTGATTACAAACTTCATTGAGATTTTTCAGAATGATCTGAGTAATCTCCCATTTTAATAATTTTAATTATAAACTTTCATCTCAGCTGAGACCCAATATAATAACTCTAATTGTACAAGTCTAAGCTCCCCTATGTAAATTACAAGACCGAGAAAGTTTCCTATATATAGTTATAATACCGAAAGGAATTTTCAAACTAAAAACACCCATAATGATAACGACAGTGCACAACAGAGTTACAACGAGGCCAAAGAAACAACGGCCTAGTCATGTTAGTTACATCTGTCCGTTTGAGTGAGAATAGAGGGGTTCCGTAGGTGCGTCTACGTACTGAACATAGGCCTCTCCCACTCCAATGTTGACGGCAGCTGCACTTGGCTGTACATTAACGCCACTGTTGCTGGTCGAATCCAGTGATCCATCGCCATCCGAAGATACTGCCAAAAAAAAAAAAAAAAAAAAAAAAAAACAGAATAACCATTGATGAATTAATATAATATAATAAATAATGAATCAAGTATGATCATAAAAAAATGACACAAAAGTGTTAATCAAATATATTATAAGCAACAGTGACACAACACAAGTAGTTCAGACTAACTGTAATAATAATACTAATATTGACAATGATGATAATAATAATAATAATAATAATAATAATAATAATAATAAAAAATTGGTCAGAGATTTCTTTCAAAAGGGTCTCTTGCTGGGTAAAGGGTAATAAATAATTAAAAATAATTTCTAACAGAGAGTATACCATTACTCTTAAAAATTCCCTGAATTTATAGCCGTACTCATATTATTCTAATTAGTTAGTCAGGTTTATTATATATACCGTATATTGCTTTGGTACAATGTACGAGGTAAGAAACTAAGTTTCTTCCATGGCTGCAGACTGCAGAGTCAATATATATTTTTTAATGGCTTTAACTCTAGTTCCGGCTCCGAGCAATTTTTATTTAGAGTAAAATAAAATAAAAAATTCTCATCCAGCTCCAACTTTGACTCTACACAAATAAATTATTATGCCCCGACTCCACAGCACTTGTTTTACCTTCCCTCTCTTTCCCGTTGCATAAACAAAGAAAAATGAAATGAATTTAATTCTGTAGAATAGTTAATTGATACCTGTTAATATTTCCCAAGCAATGTATGAAATTTATTTGTTCAATACTGTCTTGTTGTATTCAAGCAAACTTTTGTTTAATTTTTAAATATTATATATATTATATATCATATGATATATATATATATATATATATAAATATATTACTATATATAGTATATATATATATATATATATATATATATTATATATATATTACTAATATATATTATTATATATAATATATATAGCTATAATAAATATATATATTATATATAGTATATATTATATATATACTCATACTTCATTATCATCATCATCATCTGACCCTCTTTCGCCCCAAGAGCTGGGGGTAGGTGCGTGATCCATCTGCACCGGGAAAACAGAAAGTAGTACACAGAATATGACACACTGCTGGCAAAAGAAAGTCCAGCCCCTTACCACCCACCCCCTTGTATACCCTACTTAGTCGAGAAACTCGTCGCAGCAGAAAATCTACCCTATAGTTTCACGGGACCGCGACGGAATCCTCACCATTATGGCATCTCGTCAGTGTGGGGTTCAATCCATGGCCCAGTCAGGCCGACAACCATACCCCCTCACAAAACCCGTCATTCACTCCCTATTATGCACCTTTCTTCTTGCCTCGGCCAAACTCACATTATTCATTTGCTTCAGAAATTCCATTACTGACTCAATCCACTTTTCTTCGGTCTCCCAGCGAGTCGTGATTCCCAAAAACAAGCAGATCTTACATTATTTTACAAAGCTGGTTGAAGTCCATCTTTATAAGATGACCAAACCAGTCTCAAAAGTACTTTACATCTATCTCTCTCAATGTATTATCCCTTTCTTCACACTGCATAAACTCTCTTAATACGTTCATTCCTCATTTTTATGAATCTCTTCTCCCACCTAACACGCCCCTAAGTTTGTCCATCTGAAAATTTTGGATCTTCAACTGTAGAACTGTATCCTCTAAACTATACTTTCCACTACTATACATTAACACTATATATATAATATATACGTATATATATATAGTATATATATATATATATCAGTATTATTTTTGTCATTAGCTATATTTATATATATATATACGTATATATATTTATATATATTAGTAATATATATTATACTATCATATATATAAACCTATTCATTTGACTCTATCTTTGATTTTTGTGTTGGGTTAGGTCCATTTTGTATTATAATACTCAAAGAATATGTAAAATATGGCATCCACATTCAGTCACACCTCTTTCGTACCATCGTATCCGTTGCAAATACGTATCATGTATAATGCAAATGTGTGTATCAACTTCATACAGTATTGGTATATGTGTGATATTCCCATGGTAGATACTTAAAAATATGATACAGTAATGGACAAAACAAGAGGTCTGATATTGTATCACAGAGCGCAATATTGGCATTGATTTCTTCCATATTGGTTAAAACTTCAAAGTTTTTTTTTGCTGTTTTGTTAGAAATTAGTTGAGATTGAAGTCAAGATGGCTAGGTAAAAGGAAGATAAAAATGTGGATAAAAAAAATATGAACTAATATTGAATCTAAAACATCAATTCTGTAAGAGATTTAGATAAAATATAAAATGATAAAAGTAAGAAACGAGTGAGCATTTTCGGGGTTATTAATTAAAGTTCTGCGGAGAACTATTTACATCAAATGATAGAATGAATATGAAAAATGCTATTTGGCGCAGAGCTTTATTGGGAACATGATACTGAAGTATGGGGACAGGTATAAACGCCTATAGGTAATACTATGATGATTTTTATTATTGTTCTTATTTAATAATTTAATATACATAAACATATATGAAGGGTACTAAATAATCACAGATGAAGCAGAGTAAAAAAAAAAAAAAAAAAAAAAAAAAAAATTTTTTTGCATTATTGCATTATTATTATTGCCCCAATCGTATGATGTTGGAGTTAAATTGGTATCATGAGCAGATAAAAATGCTTCGAATTCAACAACACGTTTAGTACTTTTATCTCAAAAATGAAGAAGAAGAAGAAGAAAAAAAAAAACAACTACTGTGGCGCAATTGGTAGAGCGACAGAATCGCATGACAAGGGAGTTAAGTAAAATTCGATCCCTCGTTCGGGTCCTAGGTAGCAACCACCTAGAGTAGTTCCCCTCCAAGAATAGGAAGAAAAATAAATTTAAAATAGAAAATATTTAAAATAATTTAAATTGAAGACCTAAAAGGAAAAAATTTAAATACTTTCTCTACAATTTTCTTTCAACATTTCTAGGAAATATTCTTTTTTAGTTTTCAAAAATACTCCATTACCCAAAATACCTC
>JABUQX010062740.1:0-32500 GCA_015478945.1 Trachelipus rathkii | reverse complement strand
GTAACTAATTTTTGGTAAATTTCAATAGCAAGGTTGTAAAGAATTTATTGTGTAAGCAAATCAGTTGTATTATATTATCCCTATTTTAGCCCCCTAATTTTTTCTCGACCATGGGTCACTCCACCCACGGCATTTTTTGTCCTTCCTTAGGGGTTAGCCTTTTTGATGTCTTAACCTTGCCAGATACCATGAGTCATTTTTGGCCCACGCCAATTTTTTGCCCACTCGTAGCCCACCCGTCACATATTTCGTTCCTAACTTGAACGCATGTATGAATCTATCCTAACTTGAACACCTACACACACACACACACACACACACACACACACACACACACACACACACACACACACACATACACACACACACTCACTATCACACTTATACAACATCACTATGACACTTATACATTCATCTATATACTTTACACTCACCCATAGATACCTTGCACTTACATTTACACTTATTCACACGTACAAACACACGACCAACCCTTTGGTCTTCCATGGGTCAATTTTGGCCCACCGTAATTTTAGGCCATCCCTAATTTTTCGGCAGCCCTAATTTTTCGCCCAACCTTTTGTATTCTACGGTACAATTTTGATGCCTAAGCATTATTATGCCCCAACATGATGACTCAACTATATGATGGTTCACTAATCACCGTAAGGAGTATCTAGTGATGTTCTATTAGTGTTCTATGAGTATTAGATGAGTGCCAGGTGAGTGCCAAGTGAGTGCCAATGAGTGCCAAGTGAGTGCCAAGTGAGTGCCACATAGTGCCAACTGAGTGACACTTTTTTCAAGCCTTTCTAGCCTCCCTGAGCTCCTAGAATAGCCCTAATATGGGTGTCTACCCCTAGGTAATAAGGTATGAGGAATCGATTGGTGTATATTACAATCTGCTAGAATGCTTCCTACTACGAGTTAGTATTTTTATAACACTTATAGCATGACAGAATATATATCTAAAGAGTTACACAGCTGAGAGCGTGACCGCAACGTTTCAGAGTCCGCGTCTGCAGGTCAGCCAGCCCTGTCGTGCGAAACCGCCTGCCGCGCGCCCCCGCAGGCGCAATATTCCCCGCCCGCCGCGTGCGCCCGCAGGCGCAATATTTCCGCGTAACCGCCGCCGCGTGCGTCCGCAGACGCAATATTACCGCGTGAACAAAAAATATGATATCAATGTAAACTATTCAAAGAATTTCTTTTCAAATATACTATGAGTCATTCATTTTTACTACAATTGTACGAAATTTTATTAAAAACATATACTTTACATACCTTAAAGCAGTAAATCAGTAAATCAATAGAGGTGTTATTACCTAACACCTAGGGGATTAGTATGCTTTTGTTTTACTGCTTTACTGCTTTAACTTCTGCTTTTGACTGCTTTAACTTTTACTGCTTTACTGCTTTAACTCATGTTTTACTGCTTTAACTCACATGTTTTACTGCTTTAACTCATATATTTATTAACATTACATACCTTAAAGCAGTAAATCAGTAAATCAATAGAGGTGTTACCTAGGGGTTAGGTATGTTGTCACTGCTTTTACTGCTTTTAACTTTCTTCTTCGCTTTACTGCTTTAACTTTCTGCTTTACTGCTTTAACTTTCTGCTTTACTGTTTTAACTCATATATTTATTAACATTATGTTTTCTTTTATATTTTTTATTTTTGTTTTATTACTTTTTATTTATTATTTCTATTTTTATTTTTTGTTTTAATACTTTTTTATTTTTAATTTGTAATGTAAGAATAAAAACACACAGAGTTTCTGTTATATAAACATTTTATTAAAATAAAATGTTTATATATACGAGTTTTAAGGGAAGTAAAATCGCGTTTTTTCATTTTAAAGCATTTATTACATAATCAGAAACTATAAAATCATTGACATACAAATTTTTAGCATCAAATATATTTACAAGTTTATTAAAACATACATTATTTAAAAAACATATAATGAAATAAATACAATAGACTCCACATAAATTGGAATATAAGGGTTGAACAGGGTAAGACATAGTTTTTACACAGCTTACATTATTATATTTTAAAAATAAGGAAATATAATGATTATTCAATATAAATTTTAAGTTCAAAGAATCAATTATGTGAACAGTATCGTTTTTTGCTCTATAAACGGAAATCCAATGTCCTGTTGAGGTGATGTGACGAGGCAATGTATTGAATATGAAGCAGGTATCCTTCTTCAACTTTACAGAGTTTATTTCGTTAATAGCAAACACTCCTAAAAAGCGAGGTTCATTTTTAAACACCGATTTTATTTCCTCTTCATTCATCTTTAATAATTCAAAAGTACGTTGCGTACTCGGTCAATTTCAATGAGTTGAGGATGCTCAAGATAGACCACTACAGTGATGGGTGATTGTAGAATCGCTCCAAAAGAGAGACTTAGTCCTAGGGTACCCTTTCTCAAAATGTTTAAATGATAGGCGTTACAAGCTGAAAGGTCTGCAGTAAGATCATAGGCGTATAAATTACTATTCTTTGCGTATTCTTCAAGATTTATATATGATACAGTATTGGCTATTAAGTCGTAAAAAGGTCGAGTACAGAGAGATAGGTCTCCGTTGTATAACATTTCATAATCACGTCCGTGAGGCAGTCCATTCACATGTAAACTGATACCTCTAAGGCCGAAAGGTGTGAATTTATAGGGTGACTTTTTATAATTCCCGGAGTAGGCTTCATGTTCCACAATCCCTATTATTACTTTCTGTGGTAAATTTCCGTTCACAATGTTAGGGATATTGATACTCGATAATCCTTGAGTGAAATTAAATATCTTGGTTTCAACTCTCTTAATAGGGTACTTTGCTGTAGTATTCAAAAGCGAATTTTCAATTTCCAAATGACGCTGTGGTGATGATTTCACTTTTCTATAATTTCACTTTTCTGACATAGAGATAAGCCTCCAACAGTTTGAAAACAGGTTCTGGACATACAGCTGTAGCAGTAGGCTTACTTTTTATTTTAAGAGCAAATTTAGGATTTGACCGTGATAAAATGATTCTAGTATCTACAGATGGTAGAATGAGTCTTTCTTGAGAGAAGATATCGCCATTTATTCGACCGTAAAATTCATAAGTATTATTTATGACTTTAGCTGCTTTATCTATATGTGCAGCTTCATCTTTGATTTGAGATGAGATTGTTTAGCATCGTCTGAATAATTTAACAAATGTTCTATATAGCTTCTATAAGGATAATTAGCCGCTGATGCACCTAGTGAAGTTCCGTTAAGATAGACTTCAACCTGTGTGAAACATGTATACAGGAAATTTGATTCTGTATATACTATATGGTCATCACCCGTAGGAAGATCTGTACCATCAGGTTTTGTGAATTTCGTTTCAATTTCGTTTTTACATATAAAAACACATTAGAGGGGTCTAGGTATTGATCAGAAGTGCCTGGAATATTGAACTCTAGAGGAACATCTGTATTGGTAATTGAATGCAGAGGATTAATACTGATAAAGTTGGATTCGCTAACGCTAATCTGTGTAGGGTTCATTGAGAAGAGATCCAATTCACTCTTACAACAATCAGGACTAGAAGGATGAAGGAAATGCATCTTGCATGTGCGAACTCTGGACGTATAATGAACATTTTCATGAAAAACCTTACTTATATACACGCATCGTATAAAAGTTATCAGATAGTAATTAAATAGCAAATACATCAATACATTTTTTCTTTAGAGGTTTTTTCCGCTTAGTCTTTTTCTTTATGACAATCTTCTTGATCCCTCGACCTTGTCCTGACATTTTACGTCTTATTTTACGCTTAACATCATCCAACATCTCATCTGAAACATCGGCTATACGTCTTTTTAATGCTGTACGAGGATTATTTCCTGCAGCAATATCTTGAATAGTATGCAAACCTGTTCTTATAGCTTTTTTACCTATATATTCCCCGCCTTTCCTGAGCAGAGGCCTTGCACTTCTCCATAGCTTGGCAAAAAATCCACCAAGGCCATACCCCCTCTGCATTTTTGTTCCCCTGAATACCCTTTCTTCGTCCATTATTACAGGAGTATCTTTCTTATACTATCTTTACACTGTGAGAGTATGTTAATGAATGAAAAATATATCTGACTACACCTCTTATATATTCCATTATGCTGTAATTACTGTATCTGTTTCTTTCTAATATGAACTTTGCATAACAATGCACCGTATGTAAAGGGAAAAGGATTTCCTTCTACATCTTTATATGCACGCGTACAGAGTCAAAATTTGATCTATTCAGAGGTAGATAATGAACATTAGGGAATGTTATAACTTTACTCTCTTTGGAAAAATATACTACTCTTAATAAAGGAGCTTTAGTATTACCTACATATTGATGATCAATTATGTTTGTATATACATAAGCCATACCTGGATGATTGAGCATCTCGGATGGGGTACATATAATGCAGTACTCGATCTGCTTCATCTTTTAGTTCATGTGGAGTCATGCGGTTATTATTCTCCACAGATAGTATAACCCTCTTCAACATAGTAGGGATATCATGAATATATCCAACTATGCCTACGCCCTACGAATGCAGCTGCTATGCTTTACATGGATCGTTCAAACAGAAAATATAGTCCTATCTGTGAGGTTTATGATTTTTATTTCTTTGAACTAAAGATATTATTTGTTCTTTCACAGTACGCTCATTTTTGTATGTCAAGTCCCACACACACCGCAGTCAAAAGAGGCACCAGCCAAGAATACTTAAAAATAGTAAAAACGATTTAAATATGACTCCTCCAATTTCAGTACACATTTTCGGGGTGTAGCACTGGTTCATTCTTTGGTAATTAGTTCTTTCAGATAATGAGTAATTCTCCACTGTAATAATTAGTTTCAACATATTCTACACTTCAAACACCCCAACAATGAGATTTGTGAGTAAAATTTTCAGTGTCCCATTACAGATCGTTTATATAACCCATTTCACATGTTTCTTCTTCTGTTGTATAGAGATCACAGCAATAAAACTGTATAGTTTAGCATCAGACAAACTAAGAGGCTGCAGCAGTGGCAGAGTTATATAAAAAGATCACTCACAGATTATAATGACAAATTGATTAAGATTCTTTATCTCATCTGTTTATATATATAACTACAAGATATCCTCCATTTCACTATAGATACGCTGAGTTTTTCCTTTCCTCTCAGCTGTTATATTTTCACTTAGTATTCAGTTACAGATTAACTATTTTGTATCTTCCAAAGGTTTATAAAACCGCCTTTATCAAGCCATCACATTAAATCTTCAGATATAGTAATTCTTAAACTATCACACTAGTCATTGATACAGACTCTAAAACTGCAGTCTCACCTATCAGTGACCTTCTTTCAAACTTCTTTCTCTTTCTGAACATAATTTTATAATATTCATTCTTTATTCTAGTCAGATCTCTTTATTTTTATTTTTTTCACCATATATATTATACTAAACCCTATTTCTGACTGATTAAAGAGCTGATCTTTATAGTTCATATGGTAAGACCTGTTGGTAAGAATGGGCCAGATCATCCAGTGGCTAATAGGTTAAGCGAGCCTGCTTCTGAGCGGGCCACCAAGGCATGGCCTAATAGTGTTGACCTCTTCACCTTATACAAATGCTGTTATGGGAAGACTTACACAGGTTATTTAGTGCCACACCCAGAGCACCTCCTAAACCCTTCAAAGTCCCTTGAATTCCATCTCTGAATCTGTCCAAAATGATTTAGGTATTCTCCTCGTCCTCTATAATTTCAAGTACAGCATCGGCGACTGTAGCTGATCTTTTATCTTTTATTGGCCTCAACCACAAGTATCTAGAGTATACGTCAATTGTAAAAAGTATATATTGAAAACCTTCATTATAAGAGCTGTATTTAATCATTTCCGATAAATCTAACTGCCATATGCTATCGAGTTGCGGAGATATGGTTTTCCGTGTAGGAAATTTTTTTCTTACAGGTTTATGTAGAGTAAATGCCTCTTCACCCTCCAAATATGCTTTTAACTCTTTTTTTCTCAATATTAGGATACCTTAAAGCAAACCTAGTGAAACCCCCAAAACTATTTGGCTCCCTCAGATTGAAGTAATACTTATCAACTCCCTCCTTCGCCTCCATGTTGTCTACACACACATGTGTGAGATATATATATATATATATATATATATATATATATATATATATATATATATATATATATATATATATATATATATATATATATATATATATATATATATATATATATATATCATCACAAAAATGTGATATTAGGTCCCAAGGGATAAAGAAAAAGAAAAAGATTTAAAATAACATTTATTTATACACAAACATTACAGCTAAATAAATATATATATATATATATATATATATATATATATATATATATATATATATATATATATATATATATATATTATATATATATATATATATATATATATATATATATATATATATATATATATATATATATATATGATAAATGTATAATTATTAGATTGTAAATCAACTATGCCTATTATAAGGTGTTTTTCTTGTTCGTCCTCTGGTAACACGTTTAAATTTATCTGATGCGTAAGAAGTGCCTGATGGACTTGAATCAGGTCTTGGCGTAACGGGGATATTATCTAAGTCTGCTAATCGCGTTGTATTTAAGATTAAACTTCTGGGAAAATTAATAGTCTGAAGTTCTTGTTTGATATCATTCCATCCTTTTACAGGGCCTTTCTTCCAGTTACGTGAGAGATCAGCTATCAAGTCCACAATATTTGATCCTTTAACTATTTCATCATCAATTACGATCTGCCCTGCTTCATTCAAAGTTAATTGATCTTTTAAAATATTATATAAAGCTATTCCTGATTTACGCACTCTAATAGGTAAGCTCTCCTCTAGGATATTTTTAAATTTATCTTCATTTTTCACTTCAAGTTTTACTTCATTAGGAATATCTACATTATCGGTTAGCGGCATACGTAGGGATGGATGTAGATGCAAGTCTTTAAGATCTATCAATTTTTGTATGGCATCCTGGTATAAGAGGCGTTTCTCATGGATGTTAACGTCTGAATTTAATATCCTGTACACTTCTTTCTCATATTTGGTTATCTGTTCAACTTTAGGATCATATAAGCTAGGAGGTAGAGGCTGCTGAAAAGATAATGAATCGTTCACAATATAAGGATTCTGTTGGTGCAACTGTTGCTGCTGATGTGAAAGAGGTTGTAATGTCAATGCATTGGGCTGTAATATTTGCGTGTATGGGGGCTGTGAATGATGAAACTGTGATTGTGGATTTTGCACAGTGTGCGGCAATAACTGGCCATATTGAGGTTGTGAATGATGAATCTGAGGAACTGAATTCTGTACAGATGCTGTATTATTATACTTCATTTTCTCATACTCATTATATGGAAGTACAGCAACCTTCTTCATTATGGGGACAACCACTTAGTTATCAAGGGAGCTATAACGGAGAAGAGTAATGGCAGGAATACTCCTCCTCCTCTCTGTAGTAACTTCTTTTTATTTTTCAAATTTTTAATGTTGAGGAGAGTTTTTTAATGATGTTTCTATAACGACGTAGCTTTACCTTCTGAGGCCTGTTTAAAGGAACATTTCCTTTTATAAGATTTAAACAGACTTCACATACACACTGGATGAATTTCTCATCCTCACCAATTAGCTTACGTTTTTCAGATGGTTTCAACTTTTTAAATTTTTTTATAAGAGGTAAATACTTTGCAACTAGAGCACTCATTATTCAGGTATGTATACAGTTTCTATCTCATAAGGCAGAATGTTGGTACGGAGCAGCACTCTGTGCGTGTTTTTGGGGTGAAGTTCACACATCAAATAACCGTGGGGACTGAAGTAACCTCTTTATATACTTTTAAGAACTCTTTCCTTTGAAGGGGAAACATTTGAGTTGCCAATACATTAATTTGACTCATGTCTCTTCTCTGGCCAAACAACAGTAAATACTGTGTGTTTAAAGAAACACTTCGCATATGCTTGCTTTGATGAAAAATATTCTGTGTTATGAAAAACACAGAGATATTTAGATGGTGAGAATAAACTGTGAACGCTTCTGCTATTTCCAAATTCAGTTTGTGCATTAAATCATCTAATACAATAATTTTGTGTCCATGTATATTGTCCAGCGACCTAATATCGTATATGCCTTCGTGAAATTGAATAACATCTTTATATTCTTTAAATTTTTCCTGATAAACATTATAACACCATATTATTTTTACAGGGGTTTGTTCAAAAATCTCCATTTCCTTTAAAATATTTAATAATAGAAAGGTTTTACCACAGCCTGTCGGACCAGCTACAAGACATGTAGCAGGACTTCGGAACGTAAATTTCTCCACATCCATACTCGTTAAGTGAATAATGAATAATGAGATTAATTAAAGCTGTAAAGCAGTAAAGTACATGTTTTTAATAAAATTTCGTACAATTTTATTAAAATAAAATGTTTATATATCAGACACTGCGTGTGTGTTTTTATTCTTACATTACAAATTAAAAAAAAAGTATTAAAACAAAAATAAAATAGAAATAATAAATAAAAAGTAATAAAACAAAATAAAAAAATATAAAAGAAAACATAATGTTAATAAATATATGAGTTAAAGCAGTAAAACAGAAAGTTAAAGCAGTAAAGCAGAAAGTTAAAGCAGTAAAGCAGTAAAACAAAAGCATACTAATCCCCTAGGTAACACCTCTATTGATTTACTGTTTTACTGCTTCTTTAAGGTATGTAATACGTTAATAAATATATAGCAAAAGGGAGAAAAACAAGATAGTTAAAGCAGTAAAACATGAGTTAAAAGGCAGTAAAGCAGAAAGTTAAAGCAGTAAAGCAGAGAAGTTGAAAAGCAGTAAAGCAGTAAAACAAAAGCATACTAATCCCTAGAAAGGGTTAGGTAATACCTCTATTGATTTACTGATTTACTGCTTTGCTGGGTATGTAAAGTATATGTTTTTAATGGGCCTAAATAATTGTAGTAAATGAATGACTCATAGTATATTTGAAAAGAAATTTTTGAATAGTTTACATTGATATCATATTTTCGTTCACGTGGGAATTTTGTGCCTGCGGGCGCACGCGGCGGCGGTTAAGCGGAAATATTGCGCCGGCGGCGCACGCGGCGGGAGCGGAAATATTGAAACAGGGCGTATCGCGGCGGCGTTTCGCGATGGCTGACCTATGGACGGACTCGAAACGTTTGCGGTCATCATTCAACTGTGTAACTTGATATGGTATTTCGTCATGCCGCGTTATAAAATACCAACTCGTAGAAAGCATCCTACAACTTGTAATATACACCAATCGAATCTCCGTACTTTATAACCTAGGGGTAGACATCCATATTAGGGCTATTAGGCTCAGGGGAGGCTAGAAAAGGCTTGAAAAAGTGGCACTGGCACTATGTGGTACTCACTTGGCACTATGTGGCACTCACTCGAGCACTCATTGGCACTCACTTTGGCACTCATTGGCACTCATCTTAATACTCATAGAACACTAATAGAACATCACTAGATAATTCTTTACGGTGATTGGGAGCCACAAAGTTGGGAGGCATCAAAGTTAGCATCAATAATGCTGAGGCATCAAAATTGTACCGTAGAATACAAAAGGAGGTTGGGCGAAAAATTAGGGGTGTCGAAAAATTAGGGATGGCCTCAAATTACGGTGGGCCAAATTGATCTTGATGGAAGACCAAAGGGCTATCGTGTTTGTACGTGTGAATATAAATGTAAGTGCAAGTATCTATGGGTGAGTGTAAGGTCATAGTGAATGTATGTATAAGTGTCATAGTGAATGATAAGTGTTATAGTGAATGTGTGTATAAGTGTGTGTGTGTGTGTGTGTGTGTGTGTGTAGTATGTGTGTGTGGGGTGTGTGTGTGTGTGTGTGTGTGTAGTGTGTGTTGTTAGGATAGATCCATACATGCGTTCAAGTTAGGAACGAAATATGTGACGGGTGGGCTACGAGTGGGCAAAAAATTGTCGTGGGCCAAAAATGACCCATGGTATCTGGCAAGGTCAAGGCCTAAATATCATGGTCAACCAAGGTTAAGACATCAAAAAGGGCTAAGCCCCTAAAGGAAGGACAAAAAATTACCGTGGGTCAAAATTGACCCATGGTCGAAAAAAATTAGGGTGGGGTACGTACAACGGTGCTTACGCAACCGTTTGGCGCAACTCTTCTTCGAAGGGTTGCAAAAATTAGGGTTGCCGAAAAAATTAGGGTTGCTAAAAAATTAGGGTTGCCAAAAAAAGGTCAAGGTCAAAAAAAGGTCAAGGTCAAAAAAGGTTAAGGTCAAAAATGGTCAAGGTTGGTCAAGGCCCAAAGAGGTCCAGGATGGTCAAGGTCAAGGTCGGTATAGGTCAGGTAGGTGGTCAAGGTCGGTATAGGGCAGGTAGGTGGTCAAGGTCAAAAGAGTCCGGAAACCTTCCCCTACTACTATCGCCAGTAGACCTCGAGCGCCGAAAGCCGTACTGGCGATCGGAAAGAAGTGAATGATTCAGATGATCTAAGAATGAGAGAGCTGATAGGGAGCTTCAAAGACTAGATAGAACAAGTAAGAGCTAGGGCGATAGTTGGAAGGATCAGAGCGGCTTCCTTTTTTCGGAATAGGTTGGACATGTGCGTGCTTCCAACACTGAGGGAAAGTGTTAGTATTGAGACATAGAGAATATAGTTGAACGAGGGGCGGGGATAGCACGGAAGCACACTCCCTCAAAACTCGGGGAGGAATGCCATCCGGGCCACCCGCCTTCCTAACGTTCGTAGATTTCAGGACCATGCACCCGATCAAATGTAATCACAGGCAGAGAATAAGACACCTGAGAGGAGAAGGAGGAGGATGAGGAATACCAGAATCTCCAGGTTGAGTTAGAGGAAAACAGGAGGCCGAAGAGATTGGCTTTTTCAGTTGGAAAATTAGCAAAAAAATTATCAGAGTGAATAAGTGAAGGAAGTCAGATTTACCGAAGTGGTTAGAGATGTTTTGGCAAGAGGCCAGAAAGATTTGTCAGCAGGGAGAAATAAGGAGGTTAGCGCACTTTCTTTTTGATGAAAGTCCGCTTGCTCGTCGAAAAGTATACCTGCAACGATTTCTAGCTGAATGAAATTAGCAAGAGTGATAGAGAACGAGAATTTTTCCACTCCCGATACGCACTCCGTCTCTAGCCTGAATGCACAGAGAACGCTAATGACATCGAAACCATGGACGTGAGGAGAGAAAGATTTAAGTCGAAGAAGGAATGAACCTGCTTCATCCTGTCAACGATTACAGCTCCCACCTTATCGGCAGAAGCCGAAGCGTCTTCAGAGCCAAAGCAGTCAATCCAGTTATAGTTAGCGTAGAAGCGACGCAAAGCTCCCCAATCGGCCAGATTAAAGTGCCAGAAAATACCCATAGGGCAGGAAGGTTGTTGGAGAGAAAGTATTAAAATTTAGAGATATATGCTATGTGGTCAGATTAAAATAGGGACAGCGTAGTTTATAGAGAGAAGTGGACTATGGAGAAACATAGTCAAATGTGTTCAAGAATTGATTGGGACGATCCGGAATGTGGGTTCCTTAATTAATTGCCCAGATCGTTAAGAATGCTAAATGATTCGGCCTCCTCCCACCTAAATCAGTATGAGAGGATCCCAACCATTCAGTATTGTGTACATTGAAATCCCCTAAATAGAGAACCTCAGTATTTGGATGAGAAGATATAACAGTCTCGTGAGAAGTAGTAAGATTTCAAAAAAAGAGTGAAAATCTGTTCTGTTAGGAGAACAGTAGCAGAAGCACAAGATTATTGTAGTAGAAGGAAGAAAGATTTTAAGCCACAGAACATCGAAGTTAGGAGATTCAAGATTCACGAGACGTGTTTATGTTCACATAGGCACATACTCCACCCTTTAGACGGAAATTATGAAAAAAGTTATAGTTAGATATATTAAACGAGTTAGAGGATGAATTCTTAGCCATCTGTGTCTCAGACAAGAGCAAAAGGTTAGGGTTAGAGTTAGAGAGGTGGTATTCCACGGATGCAGAGTTAGAGAGTAAGCCGCGGATGTTGGTAAAGTCGATAGAAAGCCCGCGCCTGCGCAAATCTGCCATCACACACGCACACACAACCACAACAACAAAAACAACAGACAAAAACAGACAGACAAAAAACGAAAGTTAAAATTGGATTAAAATTATTCACTCACTAAAAAACGTAAATGATTAAAATGCTAAAACCGTATTTACAATAAATATGTATAATTGAAAAAATTAAGAAAGTTTAAAGCACGCATTCACACACCCTAACAAATTTACGAAAAAAAAAATTACAATTATTCAACATAAAACTAAATAAGTATAAATTAAAACAATATGTAACCAAATACGTAAGTTGTTGTGCCAAAACCCTTTTAAAATAAATAAAAAAAAATAAACACTAAAAAATAATTAAAAAAGACTAAGAAAAAAAAAAATATAACCTAGTACTATCTAAACTACGTATTGCACAATTCTAAAAACTAACTATGACTATCTAACATAACTAAAAAGTTTCAAAAACAAAAATTAAAACGAATAACTTATCTTTAATAAGGATGATCCAATTCTTTAAATATTAAAACTATAATAGTTAAAAACAATTAAAACAGGGGAGCACTTAATGAACAAACACACTAAATGGGAAAGATAACTAAAACATTATGAACACTAATCAACCCATTGGAGCTCCGGCAAAACACAACTTATCACAACACAGTCATAAACACACACACACATATATATATATATATATATATATATATATATATATATATATATATATATATATATATATAGAGAGAGAGAGTGAGAGAGAGTATATATATATTTGGTATATATATATATATATATATGCATTAACAGTCTATTTTTTTAAGAGGTAATAATTTTCGGGGTTCATTCAAACTTGGAACACATATAGCTGGTAGTGTCAGCTTTCCTTCTCGATAGTTTAAATTGTACTCTTTAATTAGGTCTCTCTCTCTCTTTTTTTTTTTTTTTTTTTTTTTTTTACCGTTACCGTATGATTTTCGAGTTTTTAAATGGTGGGTTTGAGGAGTGTAATAAATTAAACGAAAATTATGAAAATTGTTTTACGCAAATATTTTAAAAATAATTTTAATACAAAGTAAAATAGCTGAAGTCTGATTTATTTATTCATTAAAAAAAATACGGAAAATTGCACAGGATGACGCTCATCTATTTACAGCTATAAAAAATTTAATTTAAATAAAAATAAAATTAAAAATACTTAATATATATATATATATATATATATATATATATATATATATATATATATATATATATATATATATATATATATATATATATATATATATATATATATATATATATATATATATACATATATAGCTGCGTGTGGCGCTCCGTTCAAACAACAAAAAACGATAAAAACAACCCAAATGTAAACATGAACGTAAATAGGTACACACTCGTGTACTTGTAAAAAAGTTTCGGGTTATGATTGGCTCAACACCTATGGTTTGGCCCTATATATATATATATATGATATAAATATATATATATATATAGTGATATACGGTATATATATATATATATATATATATATATATATATATATATATATATATATATATATATATATATATATATATATATATAAGTGTGAGTGTGTGTTGGAGCAAGTATGTAATTTGTTGAGAAAACTAGTGCCTTTAGATATTTTGATTCCACAACATTTAACAAAACATCGAATGGAGTTTGCTAGGTTGTAGAATGGTTTAACTTTTTCTGTGAGGTATATATATATATATATATATATATATATATATATATATATAGCATATATATATATATATATATATATATATATATATGTTTATATATATATATATATATATATATATATATATATATATATATATATAAAGATATATATATTTATATACATATATATATATATATATTATATATATATATATATATATATAGACATTATATATATATATATATATATATATATGTATATATATATATTCTTCTTATATATTTTTATATATATATATATATATATATATATATATATATATATATATATATATATATATATATATATATAATTTATATTTATATATTTGTGTTTTTATATATATATATATATATATACATATATATATATATATATATATATATATATATATATATATATATATATATATATATATATATATATATATATATATATATATATATATATATATATATATATATATATATATATATTCCCCTGACGATTTAGCTTATGATAAAAAAAAAGAAAGAAAAGAAAAGCATGGTACATATTTTTGTTATTAAATCGTAGTTATATATAAATATATATATATATATATATACTAGTTTGATTGTTCTTTACTATCTTAACTATTCATTAAAACTTCTTTAATTAAAACATAATAAAATATTTCATTAATTTGACATTGCTATATAACAATAATATAATGCCCAAAATGACGGGCCCACTCTAGCTTTCGTCTGTTCTTTCTTTCAGACCTTGTTCAAGAGTAAGAGTTCATTCCATAAATTTTAAGCAAAGAATAAATTTTTTTAGTTGGATGTTATTTTTTTTATTTTTCTTGACGATCCTAATGCTATATTCTGAATGAAGTCTATTTTTAGCTCACCGTCTTGTTTATTGAAGTTCCCTGAATTTTTTATGAAATATGCTTCAATAATTTTTCTTTTATTGATTTGTGGGGCAGAGGAGATACAATACAATAGATATTCAAAATATGCAACCAATCTCCTCTGCCCCACAAATCAATAAAAGAAAAATTATTGAAGCATATTTCATAAAAAATTCAGGGAACTTCAATAAACAAGACGGTGAGCTAAAAATAGACTTCATTCAGAATATAGCATTAGGATCGTCAAGAAAAATAAAAAAAATAACATCCAACTAAAAAAATTTATTCTTTGCTTAAAATTTATGGAATGAACTCTTACTCTTGAACAAGGTCTGAAAGAAAGAACAGACGAAAGCTAGAGTGGGCCCGTCATTTTGGGCATTATATTATTGTTATATAGCAATGTCAAATTAATTAAATTGTTTTGTGAAATATTTTAATATGTTTTAATTAAAAAGTTTTAATGAATAGTTGAATTAATTAAAGGGCAATCAAACCTTAGTAAATATTTGCAAACGTTTTAAAGTTTGGAAAATCTATAATATATATATATATATATATATATATATATATATATATATATATATATATATATATATATATAGCTATATATATATATATATATATATATATATATATATATATATATATATATATATATATATATATATATATATATATAACTTCCTTTTCAACGCGCTTAATCCCTCTCAGAGTGGTAGCAACACTGGGGACTTACAGGAAATCGAACTTTTAAGGTCGAAGGTCAAAGTTCCTGTCGCTATCATGTTCTAAGACGAGTATACCTCTTGCCCCTGTGAAGATAAAACTCCACTTGCTACGCGGATTGAACCAGTATCCTCTCGCACGAGAGTCGGCGAGTCAACCTCCTACGAAACGAGGTGTTTCTTCTTTTTATATATATATATATATATATATATATATATATATATATATATATATATATATATATATATATATATATATATATATATATATATATATATATATGTGTGTGTGTGTGTGTGTGTATTTGTGAGTGTGTGTGTGTGTGTAGGTGTGTGTGTGTTTTCTCGCTTAAAGAATGTGGTTTTTCTCCAAGAGAGCGAGTGTTCGAATATTCGAATCCGTACCTGAGGGACACAAAAAAAATTGCCATCAGTAGGAGATTTTCTTTAATAATTAATTATAGTTTACTGTATAGTGAATTACCCTAATTTTAATACCCACACTTCACTAAAACATAACCACCACATACACCAGAACAGTCTATTATAGCATACAAAAATCACACTCTCCCTCATGGTTCTGGATTCGAAACCACGTCTACGGTGGCTAGAATTTCCAAATGCGTTGAACTGAAGCAGGGCTTGCTATCAAGCTTAGATAATCTTGCACTCTAATCCACTTAGTTAAGAAAATACATATAATTCAATTAAAGTATCGGTATCGGAATCGGCAACTAAAAAATTAGAGTATCGGTATCGGCCTCTTTCCATAGATTTATATATAAAAAAAGAATATATATATATATATATATATATATATATATATATATATATATATATATATATATATATATATATATATATATATATATATATATATATATATATATATATATATATATATATATATATATATATATATATATATATATATATATATATATATATATATATATATATATATATATATATATATATATATATATATATATACGGTATCAAAAATTCTCATACAAAATTAAAAAGCCAAATAATATGAAAAAGATTAATTAAATAAAAAATTACAACTATTTCGTTTAAAGACGAGCTTCAAAGTCCATACCCGACTCTTTTCTTTTTCTTTTTTTTTCAGGTGTTAATTAAAAATAACTTTATAGAGCAATGGAAGCAGGAACTCGAACTATGTAGCGCGTTCATGTATTCATGTGTTGTAATTATCATACAAACACCAAAAGTTTCTTTATGAGAATTGCCTATTAAAATGTTTGCATCATATAATTCTGTTGTTTGTATTATCTGTGAAGGAAGGTTCTACAAGTTTTCCTTTACCACGATTGTTTGTTTATTCAAGTAAATAGATTTGCATTGTTAATAATATTTACCAAATAGTTTCCTTTATTCCATGGATGCATTGTGAAGAGTACTCACCATCTGTCCTCCGTGTGTGTGTGTGAGGGTGTGTGTGTGTGTACGTGTGTGTGTGAGCTATTTTCCCCATTACGAACCTTCAAACAGTATTGACAATATATTTTTCAAAAACCTATACATCATCTGAATTTTTTTTTCCCTTTTTTGTAATCTTAAAAATTTGATTGATTCTAAAGAAAGATTATAAATGCATAAATTTAAAGAAGTTTTTCCTTAGTTATGATGTGACTTCATTATTTATAAATATGTCTGTAGCTTTGCCTTTGGAACTAATGGAAGAGTTTCTAATAGATTCTAGTTTAGAGAATGGTCTTTTTTAATAAAAAAATATACATATATTTATGTACAGTATGTTTAATTTAAAGGCAGATTTTTCATGCAGATCAGAGGAACTGTTATGGGTTCACCCCTTTTGCCTGTTCTTAGCAATATTTTTAAAGAGCTCCTGAAAAAAAAAAAATTCAAGGTTTTTTTTTTTTTTTTTTGAAGTCGTTATTTTGTTTGCAATATGTATATATTTTTTTTTTCTTACAGATAAACACCCCAGCCACGGGCAGCAGAGCCCTTAATCAGGTGGGGGTATCGATAACGTCCGAGCGCAGTGAATGAAGCAAAGCCTAAAGAGGAGAATTCTCACATTCTATCCACCGACCAGTGGCGACCGGAGCGACCCTCCACTTTGTTATCGGATGCTCTATAACTGAGCTTACCTTACCTTTTTTAAATAAATATAAAAAACTTAAAAAAAAGAAATACATAATATACAATAATACAAATTATTCACAACATCAATAAAAATGAACACTTGAATATAGATAACGTTTATGTACAGCGTGAGCCATACATTATTGACTATTAGCTTAAACACTATATTTAAACAAAAAAACACTATATTTCACTAATAATCTCTACCATTACTATGATTTAATATTTAATATTATTATGCTATTACTGCATTGTCCTTAGCTCTTGGTTACAATGATTTCACCCTTTATCGTAAGTATTAGCAACATCAATTATCACTGTACATCACTATCCACTATATTTTAATATTGGTTATTTACCCGCGATATCCATTCACCGCTCCACGAAAAGATTTTAATGATAGAAAGGGTGGCTCCTCGATATCCCTTTCCACCAGTGAAAGAATTTGGAAAAAATTGCTTATCAACATTTTCTTTTTAATGTCTTGGAAAACCCACTTCTACAATCCTTATTTTTAAATTTTCATTATAATTTATTTTTCCTGTATCACTTATATGCCATCCCAGTGCAAAACAAGTCCTGTGGATTAATGACCAACGACTGGTAAAATTTTGGGACCATATGGAATGGCAGATCCTACAATTTCTCAGGATTTTAAAAACCAGATGATTTTTTTCCTAAATGTGATTTATTCTGTTTCCTTTGAGCTTGGGAAATTTTTTGAAGGATAAAATCCTAAAAAATATCCTCCAGATATTCGTAGGGAAAATTACAATTTAGAAACATAACTCGTCCTTCCTTACGGAATTTACCGCTATGTCACAAATTACTTATGAGGCGAAACCACCAGGAAAAATATTTGCCGATTTTCCACACACACACATACAAACATACCACTATAAAATTAATTTTCTTTCTTAAATTAAAAGAATAAATTTATTATGGAAATCGGACTTTAAGATATCTAGGATTAGAATAAATTTTCGATAATTTATAGAAAACAAATAATGTCAAAATGACATTTTTTAAAAACAGGAGTTCGTTTTTTTTTCGCAAAAACATAGGGTCTTGCAGGGATCGATTTTTTGTTCGGATCCTAGGCATTAAATTTACCCATGAAGAGAAGTTCCCTGCATTTTGAATAGGCCATGCCCGCGCCGTAAAGTCGGAACTTTTATTTCTTTGTCGTCTGTCTGTCTTCGTGTTTGTCTGTCTCCACTGCCTCTCTCTCTCTGTCTCTCTCTTCTCTCTCTCTCTCTCTCTCTCTCTCTTTCTCTACCTCTCTCTCTCCTCTGCTCTCCTCTCTCTCTCTCTCTCTCATATATATATATATACATATATATATATATATATATATATATATATATATATATATATATATATATATATATATAATATAATAATAATATATATAATATATATATAATTAATTGTGGACATGATACCATTGAATGATCAAATAAAGTCAAAATTGTCAAAATTATAAAAAGGTTTTGTAATCAACGTATATATATATTATATATATATATAGTATAATTATATATATATATAATATATATAATATTAATATATATATATATTAATATATATATATATAATATATATATATATATATATATATATATAATATATATATATATATATAATATACATATATCATAAAATCCAACGAATAAATTCTGCTTATCATAGATTTATCGCACAAATTATTAATACTATATATATATCAAATACAAATATAGATAATATACAGAATATTATACTTATCATAGATAAATATATAATATATCAATAAATTCATATCATAAATAATATATATATAATATATATTATAATACTATATATATGATGATGAGTTATATCATAATATATATTAGATAATAACTTATGACTTCATATTTATTGAAACTTTAAAAATTACAAACTAATTTTACTAACGTACTACCTTCATGAACTTTTCACTCAGCAGGTCGTGGCGCAGGGACCGCAATTATGCTTAAAAATGTAAGAACCTCCATGATCATAGTCTTATCATAACAATTTATTTATGATCAAGTAGTGAGCAATTCCTTCGTATGAATGCGTACTTTGACAAAGTTTATGATTAGCGTGAAGACATCACAATATGGGAATCTTAATGTGACCCCATTAGCACCCCACTAAACACAGATCATAAAAATTCTTACATGCTTTACAATAGACACTTTGCAACGTCTGCAACAATAAGCAAACGGCCCTAGCTTATACTTTGCAACTCGTAAACGATCATTTCTGGTGTGCTTTAACTTAAGTTTCTGATAGTTATTGTTGTCAGTGCAGTATTTTCATTATTTATTCAGAATCGGTCAATTAATTTGCATACTTACTTTTTTCCTGAATATCAACTCTACAATTTTTTCTAGAAAAATAACTTATTCCCACAATTTGAAATCATTTATTCCATATGGACTGACGCGTCTATATAACGTCTTACGACATGACCATAGTTATGATAGCTTATGTATTTGCCAATTTTGCTGAGAGTAATAAACTTGTTTTGCACTCAGAACATCAATGATAGCTAAATACAAGTAGTAGTTATGAACATTTCGAGACATTGCTAAGGTCACAATTATCAAAAAAAATCCAAATACTAACTACTTTCTACTCACATTTTGCATACCGCGTCTGTAAATTGACCCAATCTATTCCGCCATACTTTTACCCAGCTAAATCTGCAACGCTACATTCGAAATCAAAAGCGGACTGGCAATCATCACGACAAGCAACTTGATACTGCAACCAAACATTTAAAATATTGCTGTCCCATGTTCAAGATAGATAATTGGCAACAACGCCTGAAAACAATGACTACAGACCAAAAAAAAAAAAAAACCCCGAAAATGACGTTTTAGAGGTAAAAAAATCTGAGGTTTGCTTTATTTCAGCCAATCAAAAATTGTCCTGAAAAAATTAAGAATTTATGTCCATTTTTAAGGGGGCTAAAAATGGGGTCCCAAAATTCCCCAATATTGACATCCTTGCCTTGAGTGGGTTTTCAGAAGCCCACAGATTTTAATTTTACATGAGAAAAGAACACGTTCTGTGGAGGCATTGTTCCAGGAAGACAACAAAGGATTTATTGAACTAATGCCGAGACAAATGCTGATGAGAAATATTACGATTCTTTAGAAAAGTAAATAGTTCCACCCACCGTTTGTCTGTTTTACTAGATTCAAAAATTCTAATTCGTCCACTTTCTCGTCTATATATTTGGTCCAACAGGTAAACTCGTCAAACAAATCTGGATCATTCTTGCGGTCAAAAACCTCTTTTCTGACGCAAAATCAATCGGTTCTTTAAATTTGTGAAACTTTCTGACTTGTTCCTACGAAATTCCATCCATAAATTCAAAATCTGAAAAGGTAACTGACCACTGATCCAAGTACTTTCAAACAAAGTTAAAAATCCACAATATTTTTCTTTTACGGTCTTTTTTGCCTTCAGAAATAAATTTACTCCCTTTCTACCAGCTTGCTAAGTTAGCCCTCGGGAACGAAAATGGTGTAAAACACATTGGTCTTTTCTCGGACTGTAATGTTTCTTTCAGTATTGGATATAATGCTCCCAGATTTTCTTTTTATTTTATTTTGTCTCTTCAATTCTTCATCCCAGTTAGTAAAAACCGCCTGGGAATGAAGGGAAAATGAGCATACTTCAGCAAGAGGATTTTCAAAAAACATTTTCAAAACCTCTGGGAATTTGTTCTGACTGTCAAAAAGTATGATTTCAGTCCAGGAAAAGAGTTTATGATTTGTTATTAAAGTTATTATAAATATTGGAAAGGAAAAAGTTTCCTCGTAGGAAATAAGCGGGACTTCTCAAAAAAAAACGGGACATTTTTCTATTTAAAGAAGAGCGGGGGGAACAGCATGGTCGAAAAAGCCGGGACTGTCCCGCCTAAAAACGGGACTTTTGAATCACTTTAAATATATATATAAATTATATATATTATAATTGGTTTAAAATATTCTACTCTTATAATTTTTTAAAAAACCCCACCTTATATATTAGAATTTTTTTATTTTTCCCTTTACTCTCACGAATACCACCTTTAAGTATAATATTAGAAACCTCTAAGGACTGTAAACAATATGCAATAATACTAGTACTATCAAAATTAATATTTAGTTTATATGTTGGAATTTTTCATTTTCATCTTCTTATCAATTAAAATACTATTAATATCAAATACCCTAGCTGGTAACTTTAATAAGTTGGTTATGTCTTGGCGTCGCTAAGGCCTTTTCCCAAATCTTCTATGGGAAACATTTTAAATCAGTTGTTTCGTTTTTGTCAAATTAACGTGAGTGGTTATAGAAATTCTATTAATATATTGTGTCTGGTAAAGCTTTTAAATACAACAAAATTAAAAATATTTAGCTCATGGGAATATATATATATATATATTATACTAAATACTATATATTATATATATAGACTATAAATTATAAATATATTATATAATATTATAATTATTATATATATAAATATAATATATATATGAATATAGGAGCCTAATGAGACATAAGTCATTTTTTCTATGGGATTTCTCCCTCTCATTTTAGACAAATCATACACATGCCTAAATTAAATTAAGATTCGAAATTAGAATATGGAAACAGTATAAAATGAAAATTAATTAGTTAGTTAGGTTACGGTTAAGTCTTAGTCCCATTATACCTCCGCGTGTGTCACAGCTCACAGTTAAACTTCTACAAATCAAGCCTATTAATATCTATGATGAATAATATAACTTATACTACTCAATATAATAACATTAATATACCTCAATCATTAAATATATCATATACTTATATAATATCATATATCAATATCATAATATAACTATGATTAATATAATATATATTACTATAATAATAATATATCAATCATATAATATAGTATAGGCTAAAAAGAAACAATATCACACTAATAACAGCCACACGAAACTGCAATGAAATTGCTGCGCTGTCAAATGACTAAAAATCTACAAGATACTTTTATTCCCAACATTGGGTTACCTCCTAAATTACTACATTTCACAAATAGTGCGACAGTGTTCTAGTCCGGCTTCGAATACTGAATAGTTCAAATTAAATTATAAACTCATAATCTATTATCTATCAATACATATATATATTTCGAGCGAATAGCTCTACGAGCGCTCAATTACCAATCATCGTGAAAATGACACATTAATTCCTGTGTACTTCTGTTAAAATTCTTGTAGTATGCTGGAACCTAAACCTGTAAAAAAAACAAAATAATATAATAGGCTGATATATTACATTACTCGTTTATCACTCATGATTGGAATAGTATAGGCTAATAATTAGAAGAGTACCATATATGCCTAATATTTAGACCTTTTTCTACTCCTAACGTATACCCTATCCGTTCTCCAAACTAAATTCGAACCTCCAAGTACTTGTTGCTTTAGTATTTAGTATTTAGGTTTTATTAGATTTTACCTATCTTAAAAGCCAGCCAACATGTAAACCGATCCCAAGGTCTACTTACCGCACCGATGCAAGGAGTTTGTGCTATGTGAGCTCTCGGGCTCCGTTCCGGGCCAATCATCAGTTAATGACTTAATTACCTCCCCCTCCGGCGGAGAGGTCATTAACCGCGATAAAAAACCTCACGCTTTACTTTGAATATATTTAGACGATGCGATATGCTTCCGCAGGGTAGCGCATAACTTACTCTGCTCCTCATACCCCTAACGTGAGCTGCGTAGTTATCCGTGCGACAAACACGTTTATCCCCCTACCTGTGGTATTTTATCCCGGTCGCCAGCTACCGATTCCATCCCCTACATTATTCTGCAGTGTAAATACTTTTTAACACAATAATCATAATATACTACTCATAATATATATTATAATACTTATACTATATATATATAATAAGTTATATATATATACTTTAATAATAATATATATATATATCATGTTTATTACTATAAAATATATTAATATTGATATATACATACTTAATATTAAATATAATGATACTGATTATTAATAATATAAATATATTAATATTAAATGCGAGTTTCGTAATAAGTCGGCTAACTAATAAAAACAAAAAATTGATATTATAAAAATTAATAAAAACTATAATTGTCGAGCTTTTTCGGACCCTAGACATCTTAAATCTCCCTATGTATCATGCACATGCGCTTACCCTTGCTAAGAAGCATTATTGGTTTTTGGATCCGCAGTGACTACCGCTTTTTTCGTGTTGAGAGCAGTTATAAGTAAACTTAATGTACCTAGTTTAATATTTAATAAATATTTAATCCATTATTCAAACTACATGTAAATATGAAGTAAATTTAAAATCTATATATTTAATATATTATTATATTTACAATACATAGATTTATTATTAACAATAACTAATACTAATAATACTAATCTAATAACTAATATATATCATATTACAACTATATTTTGCTGAGGAACTGCCTGCTCCTCATACATATTTTAGTTGCGGAAAATGTAAGAAAAAAAAAATTATAATCAAATAAAAATAATAAAAAAAAAAAAAGCTACAGAAAACAATTAAATAGACAGTCAGATAAACACTTATGTCAATTAGCTTACAGCTGAAATAAGAGAATAATTAACATTATTGGAATTCCTGTAATACACTTATACTCTAGTATTGAGATAAATATATATAAAATAATAAAAAAAAAAATATATTGTTATAATATATCTATCTTTTGCTTACACTGATCACTTTCTTGTCTGTTTCGACCCTTTAATCTGTTATACTCGAATAAATAATAATTTAGCACTTCGTTATTAAATTTTATATTGATTTTTCTGTTAAATCTAAATAATAAGGAATATCCCTTCAAAGGGTATTAACCATACAATAACCGATGGCACGCACGCACAGTGCGCGTCATGAGATACCTTCTACTTCGCCATTTTCGACTGCGAACTCCTATCGCGAGCTGTAGCCCGCACTAACTTCCCCCCTCTCACGGAAGTGGGTATCTCGTAGGGAACCCGCTCCTTTAGTATCTTGGTGTCAGCGCAGGTATTCCTTTTCATGACATTTCGCCCACGGGTTATGGAATAAACCCTCACCCTTATGTGTATTGCCCGTCGTACGCTACTGTACGCCACTTACATGCCGCTGATACATTACCTTATACAATATATTTAAATTATAATAATATATTAATTATAACTATACTTGATATCATAATATATCATTAACTATCAATTCTATGACTATATCATATATATACTATATAGATCAATATAATAATAATTATTATAATAGTAATTATTATTATACATTAAGATTTAATATCAATATATATATATATATAACTCATACTATTATATATATACTATGTATAGATTTATATATATTAATTAATTCTATATATAATATTTTATCTAATCGTCCAGCTCTCACTACCCCTTTATAGACTTTGATTTAGTAATTATTTTTCAAAATTAATATCCATATACTAAAATACTATTAACAAAGTTCCCTACATATCAATAAAAAATATGTTACTATATTCATATTTCTCACTCGTAAGTCATATATAGTAGCTTATTCAGAATGATATAGATATTTTATTCTTTATAAACTATGTTATTTTCCTCGTCTAATTTTCTAATGCTCAGGAATCAATACAATGTATTCAGCTTATTAACCTGTAATAGACATTCGCTTAGTTTTTGCATATATATTATTGCATTGTGTCTCTTATCTACGAAGGTATACGCCTATACTTTATACTGATATTAATTAAAATATTTATATATCTATACCTTAACATATAATATACTATAATATTATATATATAATTATAATCATATTTTAATTATTTAATAATATCATATAATTATCATAATATTATATTAATATAATATATATACTCTCATTAAGTTATTAATATTAATATATATAGTATACTTAATATATATATATATTAATATATATTATATAATAATATATATAATATATATATATATATTTGACCCAAAACTATAAATGGAAAAATTTAACCTCGAGCTAATTTCATCATTTCTCTAGCATATAAACTTATCATGAATATGTTCTGACTAGGTATAAAAGAAAACCTGATACATATACTGCTGAATCAGCTAACTACGTCATTGAAACTTATGCTATGGTAAAATAAAAAATAATTATATATTTTATAAATTTTTTTCTTCATATCCAAAAAAACTTAACTATTAGTGAACAATAATAAAATAAGACTAAACAAAACTATTAATTATCGAATCAGCGTCATTGAAAATTTGTTAGAGTAGAAAAATTAAAAAATTCAAAAAAAATTTTTTTTTAATCAGAAATAAATACAACAAATATTTTGATGTCATTTTTAATTGAATTTTATTTTTTAGGGGGCTCTAGCCGATCTAGGTGATAAGAGGGACAAGAGTAGTGATTAGGGTGACACGCTTCTAAGCTATCTCCACCTGCTCCAGTCCCCCAGATCACCTGCAGTCACACTAAACATATTACGAAGGTCTTGTATATTACCATTCGTAGACCCGGAGTCTTCTTAGCCCTTTGCTCTTGGTGATTAATTCTTTTACTATGTTAACTGAATATTAAGAAAAATCCGCTTGTTCTCATACAAATTATCTATTTTATTAACTGCTCTTTAGTCCATATCTCTATAAAACATTTCTTTCATTAGTTTCTTTTTACATATCGTTACAGACTTGTGGAGCATATTCTAAAAAACAAATCAAAAATGTAAAACATAAAAAATTATAATTTCTTTACTTCATTCTTCCATGTGTGACTGCTTTCTTACAGATCAAAGATAAATACTTACTCTTAAGTTATCTTCAGTAGTTTTTCACTTAGTTAACCTAAGGTACTGGTTTCTTAACCGTGTAATATACGAGGATATTAATGCGTGGTGAGCAAAACTTCCTTGATCGTTTATTCACACATAACTATAAGATACTATTACTTGATAAATTTACTATGCGTCTATATATAAATATACTATATAGGTAATATATACATTGGATCATTCTGAAGGTAATGAGCATCATATAACTATTAAATCCTAAAGATACTTGCTCTAAATCTCGTACGATCATATATTTTTAATTAAGGTACTATAATAATTAATAGTTATTATAATTATTATCGAGTGAGAAAATAATTAAATAATAAAAATTATAATAGTATTCTAATAATGAATTCTTGTTTGAATAACATCTACATTCCATATCCTTTTACAGGCTACAACCATTTCATTATAACCAGTTAACGTCAGAATACTAGTCTATCATTAGTAATTATAATTATAATCCAAGCTATCATAAATATACACTAATATTTGATCTCTAGTACTTTTATATATATCATAATTACATACTAACTCTCAGAATTTTATAATCGATTACTAGTCTTAATTATATACTATAATATATATATAGTATATACTATATATATATAGATATCATATATATATTATACTATACCCATATTCAAATACATAAATGAATAAATATATATTGTTTCATTTTAATATATATATTATATTATTATTAATAAAGTACTATTAATTCAACTTATGAAAGTGCAGTCTAACGCGCACTCAGAAAGCTCATGACCACAAATTACCAATATCTCATTATAAACCGTTTAGTAACGAAGATACTTGCGCTTTAAACAGGGAGTCCAGTGCCCGTAATACATTGTTATGTAGAATACTCCTGGGTAAATGATAAATTTTTTATATTTAATAGGTAGGGATGTTATTAATAGTGTAATACTACTTTAAAGCTTTAATTCTTTATAGCCATCGCACCACCATAATAAAGGAATACATTTTTGGCAAAATCCTTGTAATAATATAATTTACTATAGTTATATATCGAAAAAAATTTTTAGCTGATCTCTTTCTTTTTTATAGGCCAGAGCTCAAGCTGGTCGGACCGGGAACTCAAGCGCGGTAGTGGATTTATTGTTATATGTAATGATGTGACATTAAGTATCTTTTATATAATATGAATTACTATCAATTTTTTATTTATATATTATTAGTTTAGCTTCTAATATTATTTATATGATTATATTAGTATATTTATATGAGCTATAGTTAACTTCATACTATTGTCGTTATAATAGTTGTCTGTCGAAATTATTTAAATACTATCCATGTACACTCTCGTGATATTCTTATACTATCATATAGTTGTAACTAGATTAAGTTATAGTACTACTATACTGAGTGTCCAAACTCGTAGTGTTCGGCTCGCTGAGCCGACTCGAGGCGAGTACTAACAACTATATGAGAGCTAGGGCTGGAATGATAACGCTTTGCGATATAATCCATGAAACCCCGATGCATGCTGCGGACGCGCGACTGGCGCTTCGACGATAAGAGTACTCCCAATGTGGCGAGAGTCACGCTCCAAATCTCCGAATAAATGACTCGGGAGAGCTTCTCTTGGCTAAGAAACCGTCTGCCCGTAAGGCCGTCTGCCTGCATAACTCGTTAGTGTTGTAGTGATGAATGATCGTAGTGTAACTAGAACTCCGTTAGTTTCCCGGGCATAATGTCAGAATTGTAGACCAGGCGACCATCTCTGTGGCAATGCCTGTGCGGTATTAAGGCAACTCTCTGGTCTGGAATATATCTTCTTAGGTTGATAAAAAAAAATAATTAGAAGGACCGCTAATTACTGATGGATGAGTGGAAAAATCTTTTTATTATTGTGACGCACGAGTGTTGACCTGTGCGAGGTCAAATAGAGTATCGCTCCTATATAGACTTATTTATAGTAGGCTTCATATTACTACTAATTATTAACAAATGAATGTATATGATTTTAATTTCTTTTGTTTACATTTTCCTTAAACAAAAAATTTCTACCAGGGATTCCGAGAGGAGTGAGATTGAAATATCTCTGTTACATGTCCTGGCTTGTAGATAATCATCTTTGATTATTTTTCTTTCCTTATATCTGCACTATTTATTATGTGTATTTAAGTACTAATGTTATAACCTTCCATCTATTCTACTATGACTAGAACAAACTCACGTATAGTTATCAGTTTTTACCAGCTGAGCTGTCCCATAACACGTGAGTATCACGTTATTCCCGGTGTCGCCAGTATTATTGTAGTAGTTTAGACGATGTAACCTTCGCTGCCTGATCTGTTCTCTGTCATTCTTAACTTACTTTTGTATGGTCTTTTTCCATAATATTTTTAATTGATTTGACTAGGTATATATTGAGATACTAGATTATATTAATGTAATGTTTTCTATAATATACGCATTAAACTCATGATAGCTTTATTATACCTTATCATGAGTGAGTCTGTATTTAATAGAACTATATTTCCAATTATTTTATAGCATTAATTAACCCTAATTAATGAAAAGACCTTCTCAATAACACTATATATATATATTATATAAATTGAAATTTACGTTTAATATATTGTTTCATTATACGTATTTCAGTATAGCTAAGTACTTCTAAGTCTTTTTATACATTATTTTTATTAAAGAGTAGTAACAATACTTTACTGTGAGAAAAGTTTTCAAGTTATTATAGTCAACTTCGAAATATTTATATTCAAGATTTTGAGACATTCTCTTCACCTCATTTACAGATGCGAGTAAACTTGTCTTAACTGGTTATGCAGTCGCACACTAAAAGTTCATGTAGTCAGCTAGTTATTTAGGTTAGATAGAATAATGTAAGGTACCAAGTATGTAATTAGTCTATACAATACTCATGTAACCATGTTTGTGTGGGTAAGTAGAAGCATATCACTAACTCATCATATATAATCAAGTACTTATTATCATATTTTTACCACTATAACAAAATGTAATTATCGGGACTCAACATTTCTTTACTAACGTTTTGTTGAACTCAATTTTCAACAAATATCCAAGTTAAAAATAAACAAATACACAGAATACACAAAATACACAATTCCAAACAGCAAATAGACTTGCTATCCTCCCACTCGCAAATAACTGAAAAAATATCTGAGTTATTGAGAAAGATAAACACAGAGTGTAATATTTATTATACTAGATGAAGTGAGTAAATTATAAACTGTTGATACTGACTACATTCTGGTCATATTTGCCAAATTCAATTTTACTAAGTCATATGCATTATAAATTCATCTAAAATAACTCATAATAAATTTTTTATTATGCATATTAGTATTAATATCCTAGTAAATGGCGATTTCGTATGGTGTTAATTTTTATTGTATCAGAACGTTGCTTATGTCTCAAACATCACGCTATGATTTATTTTAAGATGGTTAATTTAAAATTGTGTAGGGGTGACGTATATGATGTAATGATTATTAATCATTATGCATTTAATTATTATATATATCATATGTTAACTTAAGTTTTGACTTTAATTGAGAGGAACACCTATATTGATTGATTTAAAGGATGTGAGACTAACGCTCAATATCACCTGTGTCAAGTGCGCAGTTGACCCCCATCCGGTCAGTTGAGGACTATTCCATATTTGATCGTCTTGTTGATTAATTCACTAGTGGCCTACTGTGCCTCCTAAGCGGTGGACGACAGGCTGGAATAAAAGGTTGGAATATCTGCTCCCTTTAGGTGACACCCACCGATACTCTTGAGCTTCGATTACTCAACAAGCACTACAGTGTCAGAGAGTAAATAAATGATACGCGTCCTTCTAGAAACTCATTCTAAATTATTATAGGGCGTCAGGTTCATCTGTAATGATCCGTTTAATTGGGGTGAGGGGACAGAGCCCATATGAGTGAGGGTACCGCAAGTACACCCTCCACTGTCTTATACCGTCTCCAACCTATATATGAGACGAATACAGTAGATGCAATACCTCCTGACTATAAACTGACTATAGTATTATAATATTGGCTAGTCATACATTATCTATAGGGAGTGTTTCAGTAGTTCTCTTAATAAAACCTCAATTAAATATAATACGACTTTATTATCACGGCATCGTTCACAGAACTCTCTTTCCACAGACCCAGTTAGAGTAACTTATATAGTGCCGTCGTATAATGAGGTACCAACATCCTGTACTTTCTCAGCTCTCCGGCACCTGGTGCAAACTTAGATATATAGCGACGTACGACGATCTAAGTTAACGCGTATAGCTGTTTCAGTATTCGAATAGATTTAGCTAGGTGTGCACACATTTTAAATAGGTCACACTCACTAGTGAATGAATGGCTTCGTGACACCACTTTCTGTTACATATTACTGCTAATGCTAATGTTAACGTTCCGCACACTGCAAGAATGGGCAACTATGCCAGTATATATGGTGCTATGCGCGGCACATTTGCCATTGGGACGAAACTGATGATAGTACTAGCGCCAGTTATAGAATAGTGAATCAAACTTGCATAATTTGCCGATCGCAGCTTTATAGTTATGTCTAGTATATATAGGGTTCGATTCATGCTATAATGCAGGTTAGCTCGTAATACATAATATATCTGGATGACCACCTTACATCCGCGTTGTATCATAATGGTCAACTGTTCTGACGTATTACAAGTATTGAGTGTATACAAACAATTGAACGGATATTAAAAAATTTCACTGATGATCTCCATTAAGATCAACTAATATTACAATAGAGAAGAATAAATATTGATAGATGTATCTGAAGCAGGTAATATCAGTAGTAGGTGTATATATAAGTTAGGCAGTGAAAGTTATACTGTTATATATAAACTCACCGCCTAATATTTGATAGTAGGTACTGGTTTCTTTACCTCCAGGGAAGGATTTTAATCGCTATTAGTATTTACATATCTAAGTGTGTACTTATAACAGCAGTCACCATATCCTTAACACACGGCACTGACTCTAATCACATATCATAAGTAATATAAATATATTAAATATATATATATATATTTTATTTAATACTCATAATAATAATATATATATATTACATATAATATAATATATGTTTATTATACTATATATATATATTATTTAATATAATATATATTAATTATATATATATATTATTAATATTAATAATATATATAAAAATAATATATATTAATATAATATATCATTTTTGTTTAATTATTAAATACTATATATATTACTATAGTAATATTTCCTATATCCTCACATAAAATTGCTGTGCGTGACAGGGTGTAGACGTAAGCTATATTACCTATTTAACCCGGATGCCAGCTAAAAAGTGAGTATATGAGAATAAGAGATACATTAAACTCACGTGCAACCGTCTAGCTAAATAGAAATGCACCCCCTGCCCTATTTATAAACCCACGGAATATCAAGGATAACAAGGCAATCAGATAAACAAACTCTCACAACCTAATGAATACCGGCCTATACCAATAATACAATAACGCTATATGTGACGCCATACACATCATCATGATAGGTTTTCTTATACTGTCATAGGTTAGGCTTGTTCATTCGCTCGCTCATTCTCTGTACTATTAATCTCCCACAGATACCTATTAGAAACCCGTTTTATTTTTATCCTTTTATTAAATTTAACATATTATATTTACTTAATATATATATATAATTAGTAAATAATAAAAGGTATTATATATAATGTGACTAATGCACCAAAGTAGGATATGGGATGGGAATGTCTATATTTATTATATTGTGAGTATTAATAACTTTGAGCTATAGTATAATAGCATATAAATTGTTATAAACGTCATTCCAAGGTTTTCGCTTAAGTAATTAAATAGAGAAAGTATATAGTCATTTGATCTAACAGGTATATAACTTAATATT
>JABUQX010062739.1:30000-48364 GCA_015478945.1 Trachelipus rathkii | reverse complement strand
TATATATTATTATATATATATATATTATATATATATTATATTATTATATATATACTATAGTATATATCAGTAAATTATAATATATTATTTGCTTATTGTGTATACTATTATATATTATATCAGCAATAAAAAACGTATTATATACTTAGTATATATACTATCTTTATTAGATAACTTTAATTTAACAAAAGTTTATCCTTAGAAAAATTATGTCAATTAAAAAATATATATATCAATCGTATCATTTGGATTAGTTTTTTCATTCACTCTGAAGTAAAATAAGTCTTACATTAGGTCACTAATATGTAGTATAATAGGTAATCCATTCAAGCTACTAGATGAGTAATATATCAATCGTATACTCTGCTATACATACTAAAAGAGTTACAATACGTATATCCACCATGCTATTACTACTATATATAGGATGCATAAAGGACAGATATCTCACTTTAGGATACTTTTATTCCTAGATGTGCCCACTATTATATTTATGACTACTCAGATCTTCCAGGAATTGCTGCAATGGATTAAAAAGAAAGTAGTAAGAAATAGTATACTGTTCGGTCGATAACTACTTTATTATATGCTCTATACAGATACTTAGGACTAATATTTGGTTTTGTTTTTTGTTTATTTATTATGTATTTTCAATTAGGTTCATATAAATTTAACTTGTTATCTTGCTCTTATGACTGTGGGTTTTGTGTTTATGTCGATTGTGAAAATTATACTCTTTAAATTATCATGATATGCGTAGTACTTTATTGGGGGTGTACTATAGCTGATCAGCTGGGGTTAAAACAAAAGCTCTGACGCGTATATTTCAAATTATCGCCGGTATTACAGAGTGTTTACAGTACTTGCTTGAACACACCAATTAGATTTTTGCTAAGACCACGAGATTTACAGACTCGCATGGCTAGGTATACTCATTCTCGATCGAACATGGTCTCATGCTATGTCCATCATTATAATTCACGAATGCTCGCAAGAATCTAATTCCGCTTATTAAATAGCTTACTCAGAAAGACAGCGAGTATAGTATATATATAAGAGTGCTAAATAGATATCGGAAGTATCGAACATTTACAAATCTCCTTAAAGGGAGTACTTCGGTGCATTTAAATGGGATGTTGCACCAAGGGCACAAGTTTGAATTTGGTTCTGCCACGTTTAATATTACATATTGTGAACGTGGAGATAAAAACAATATAGGTGTACTAACACGATTAACAGTAAGAGACTACCAAATCGCAACTCTTCAGCTACTATATCAAGATACTTTTTATTTACGTTTTTATAGAATTCGAACATAATAGGCTGGGCAAGTAATTATGCTATTGTACGGATAACTAATGGATAATTATGCATCAGTACGAATTGAAAATAATTGAAGGTACAAACTGCAAGAAGAATGTTTGCAGTTAACCCAACAATAGTATCAATGCTTGCATTAAGTTCTTGAATTTTCAGAATGAAGAAAAAAAGAAAAAAAAACAGAAGAAAGAGAAGAGACAATAAAAATAGATAATAAATAACTGAAAAATATATTAATAACAAGAATGTCAAAACGAAGAAAGATAGAAATCATGGATAAATTTATATTTTGAATTAAACTATAGATAACACTTATTCAGATGACGTTAATTGCATTCATGAAAGATAAAAGAGACGTATATAACTATATACAAGTAAGACAGCAACGATAATGCTCTTCGCAATACTCTACAGCAAATGGATATAAGACAATCGTTCCTTTCATAAATCTAAAGCCAAGTTACATCACCCCAAAAAAATTAAATGGATGTTCTAAAGCGTACAAGTATGGAAAAAGTGGACATCTTAAGCCAAGAGACAGATGGTGAAGTACATTGGTCTAGTGCTCGAAAGGCTTCTTGCAGGCTAAAAACCTATATTCGTCATTTAGTATGATGGCTGCACGGTACTCTGAAGTTTCCTCTCTCCGATAGCTCAGTGGGAACGAAGATCGAAATTAAACCCTCGAAGAATTATAAAAACACCCATACTTTACACAAAAAATATTCAATTAGAAGACTGATGCAGGAAGATATTTATATAGAGAAGGAAGTCTGAATTCTAGCAAATGGACTAAAATATACCATGTAAAAGAAGGGGAAAGAATGGTTAACTGAAACCAAAAAAATAATATGAAAGGACAAATGCTTTGTATTGGAGTCCACGAGTTCAGAATCTTCGCTCAGGGCTGAAGATCTGATATTAGAAAAGCTAGGAATGCTCTTTACGAACTAGAGTCGGAGCCGGGAATTTTAAAATGCTGAGCCGGAGAGCGGAGTCGGGGCCGGGTAATTTATAAAATGCTGGGCACGGAGATACGAGCGGCAAAACAAATTTGCCGGCTACCGCAGCCCTGATGCTACACCATTCATACATACCACACAACCCCCAAACTTCGTTCATTCCTCATTTTATCACTTTTTTTCTTTTGTTTTTTTTTTTTTTTATAAAGTTTTAACAGGCGATGATGAATAGACACCTATATCAGGAGGGGAACTTGTTTAGGTAATTTCTAACCTAGGATCCGGAGATGGATTCGAACCCGCGCCGTTTGCATGCGACTCCGTCGCTCTACGTTTGTGCCACGGTATATAAATAGCACTCTTCTCACACCCTAACACCCCCCCCCCTAAGGTTCGTCTAGATGTGACAATTGTACTTAGATCATTACCTCTTTTCATCCAGACATTCGTTCACTAACTTATTAAAATACAGATATCAAATGACCCTCATGCAAATCCCTAGCGGCACATACAAGATCTAGTTCTTTTGTTCTCCACTAAGGCAGTTTCAACTTTGCACCAGCCCCTTACCTACCTTCAATAAAAGCCGCTAGAGTGCGGAAGGTTCAATAACTTAAAAAAGATGATATATCCTATATTTTAAACTCGGACTTGTTCCAGTTGTGCTCCCCATACAACATGACTTCACACCATCGATTCTCCTCACTCAGTACAACATACTTTAACTACTTTTACTATTTAACCATATATAACACATCCTGCCAAACCTCTACCAATCCTCTTTCGAAACTATCTTTAGATTCTTTGCACACAACCAAATCATCAGCGTAAAATAAGCCAGCGCAGGTCCCTCTCTTCATTCTCCATTATTCTAGCACATTCATTCCCCTATCACCCTTACACTTTAATTTATTTTTTTATCCCCCCATCTATATTACTACAAATTGAATACCCAAGGAGAAATAACACATCCCTGCCTCACTCCACATATTAATATTAAACCAATCACTTTAACCTCTATTTATTCTTAACACACGCTTCACTATTCGTCATGGTACTTTGATTCCATCTCAGCAAGCCTACCGTCAAGCCATATTCCTAACGCTCTGCTACAAAGCTTCCCTATTAATTCCAGTCATACGCCTTACAAGTTTCATAAAACTTAAATGCAATTTATTCTTTTCTTCTTACTTCTCAATCATTTGATTTCAATGTGAAATATTAATCTACATCTCTACACATACTAAAAGTGCACCGTTGGTTTACACGAATCAGTCCCTTCAGTCACTCGGCACGGCACTCTTTCGAACAAAGATACCAGCAGTATATATCTTACCCTATAACACACCATATAGCTAAAGTTTCCTCTGAGGTGTCCTTACAGTTCCCTTATCACTTATCCTCTTACCCTTATATAAGGGTTTGATTACTGCTCTCCTTCAATCCCTCGGCACTATACCTCCATAAACGCTTGTTACACAACTTCATATCCAGTTAATCACATCTCGCCTGCATTCTTGAATCATTTCGCCAGTACTACCATCTATGCCTACAGAATTTGCCATTCTTTCAAGCTTCTCACTCTACCTATTACTTCTCCCTACTATTACCTCATTCTCAAAATATCTATTTTTTTTCTTACACCATCAAATCCACACCCATTCACCTCACCTCTTCATTACAGCTAATATTATGTGATTTTCGAAGTGTTTTCCTTCGACACTCCTCACATCCATTTATCAGTCACGAAAGTATGATCTCTATCTTTATCATCTGAAGATTCTCTTTACTCTCTTTCATAACCTCCTTTCGTATTTCCTTCTAGAAAAGTTTCCTCTTCAAAAGGTTTCTTTTTCCTCTTTGAAAAACCCATTCTCCTCTGTCCAAACTGTTACAATTTACCTTTTTGTATTCCTCCTATGTATGAAATTTTGGTCTCTCCTTTTTCCTCCTTGTAGCATAACAACCACCCTTTTCTTTTGAGGACCTCGATCATTGAGCATTTCATATTACAATTACCACGACTATCTCATATTTAACCTTTTATACCACTGTTTATATCATCTCTCAACTTCCATACCACTCACTATTGGAATATTCATTACTCTACTTTAGACATCAATCGCACCGACCTTCTTCGAAACGAAGAATACAATGCCATTCAGATGGTTGTCAAAATATTGTCCCTGTGTGCCCGCCTGTTCTACCAAGAACTAGATAAATTAGAGAGATAAGGTGGTCAGTAAGGAGGCTAGTCTACGCAGTCAAATTAGTCCATAGTTTTCACTACTTTTCTACGTCACACTCGGTTTCGGACACGCATGAAACAATGGTAGTTGTCAAAATTCTCTCTCTACCACACACAGCGCACGTACCTCTATTGTATAGTGCTGTTGTCTTAACAGATAGGTACATTTTAGAAGCGCTGTGTCCTTACTAGATGGATGTCTGTTGAATAGCAATCATGTATCTATGGAATAAATATCATCTAAAGAAAATTTGGAACAATGGAGTTCTTGCGATATTTTATACCCTTACCGTCTGGTCGTCTTGTATATGTACATAATTATGAAGATTTTCTCCACCAAAGTTTACTTTATACAGACAGACCTTGACGCACATAATAAGATCAACTTGGAAGCATAAAATCAGTAGTTATACTAATTGGTAGATCTTTAACCTATTTCTATATATACCATGGGAGGCTTCTTATTGACTACAAGGTATTTGATGCATGCCTATAAATACTTCGATATATGTCGATATGTAAGCTTGTCTAGAGACTGATGCTGAAAATTGGTGATATGATGGTGTCATGTAGTAGTAATGTATGTAACGTTGTTGTATGATCATGTAAATGTATTAATATAATATATCAGTATGCATTAATTATAATGTTCCTATATTATTACCTCTCAAAATTAGTGTATACTATATTCACCTATATATTATATACTATATGAATATTATAGTATAATATATTATAATCAGTGATTTATGTCATATAAAATAGTATAAAATCTTAGTTATTATCAGAATGGTTAAGCAGTTTGGCTATAAATTAGACATATAATTATTTATATTATTGTTTTATACTCAATTTCATTATATATAGAGTCTTTCACTTAGTTGATTACAGCGACTATGTCTTATAGATCAATTGGAACGCAACCAAGAACCAGTTGATGCCAAGATCATATCTGGAGGACGCTGAAACATGTATTTTGTCAATGGTCAGACTAGAAAATTATTTTATTATTTCTTCATGCCGATATTTTGATCACACTAAATTTTACTTCCCCTTGTATATTAGATTAAATTGATGAAGTTAGAGTTACTATTGTTTCACATAAAATGGTGAAGTTATTCTTCTTTGTATTATTATTTTTTATATTTTTTTGCAGATATTATGTTAATATTATCTTATAATATATTATATATATATAATTAATTAATTGTAATTTTATTTATGAGTTATTTATTATTATTTACTTTAATTTTTACATAATATATATAATTATATTATAGTATAGAATATTTTTCCATGATAGTTAATTTATGTACTATTGCCAGTTGACTGTATATGTTAATAGATAAATTTGATTTACAATTGTAAACAATTTTATTCTCGAATTCTCAAGGATTTCTAATCTTCTCCTCGATCAAGGTATTTTCTGTGCTTTTTTTTGAATACGCAATATTTTTGGATTTTAGCTATTAGCTTTTCTGTTTTAACATTGATATATTCACATCTTAGATTATTTTATTATATTTGACTTTATTTCATATAATCCCTTTTTAAAATATAATATTATATATCATAATATAATAAATATATTTAATATATATAATTATAATATATATATTATTTAATATATTATGTTAATTATATATTTATATATATATTATTATTAAATTAATATATATAACATATAGATAATTAGGATGTATTATGTCTTATTTCATTCAACATTTAGATAATATCGTTTATTAAGACTTGTGTTATTTTTATAATTATTTAATTATATAATATCATGACAGATTCCGTGCTCTTTGATGTAAACTCCTATTGGTTTATGGTTCATTATATGTTATGTTGTTTTTATAAGTTATTTATTTATTATATCCGTTAATGTATCATATTGATTATTATTTGATATTTTCTCTATTTTTCTAATAGGATAGGTCCATATACAATCTTTTGTACGACTTTTAAATAGTAATATATCTATCTAAAGTGATAACAAAGCAATTTAATTCGCTTCAAGATGATACTGATTAGACAATATCATTCACTTAAGCTTCAGAAAACTCACACGACATTAATGAGATAAGAGCAAAACAAGCCATTATCAAATCCAAGAGGTTATATGAATAAGATTTCATATAGATATATTTTTGAATTATTAAAAAGTTTATAAATAAATTAAGTGAGTAATACAAATTGTCGAAAATATTAAATATTTATATAGTTCCAACCAAATTTGATTGAAAAACTAACAATTTTAGTTAGTGTCATTAATATATTTAGTAGAAGTTTAGTTCCATTTAAATTTGATTGTCCATAAAATAGTAGTAACTGCGTGGTGTCAATGTATGAAGTAATTGTGTTTTTCAGGTATTTATGACAAGCATATTTTATTACGTACAATTATATATATATATATATGATATACTGATGTATGTATGTATGTATGATTATTCGTTGAAAGAAATAGAATGTATGGAATCAGAATATTATTTCATGTTTGATTTTACATTTTTCGAATATATATAATAATATATATTTTAGACTTGGTATATAACATAATGTTCTACAATACTAATGATAAGGTTCTTTAAATTTACTTTCACTCTTTCTGCAAGGTCTTGAATATAACTATGAATATTAATAACATCCCTCATCTTCGTGTGTGGGTTTATTTTTTTATTCTAGATGATGCTTATTTATATAGCTAAACAATTTCTATATTCGATTAATTTATTATTCTCTCTGTCTGAAGCTACTATAATTTATTACTTATATTCTTTAATTTTCAATTTATATATTCTATAATCTCTACTCATTATTCTCATCGATTTTTATTTTTATATAAGTAATGTTTTTTTACATATTTTATGAAAGATTTTGAATTTACTTATTATATTTATATTTTAGAAATTAATGTTATTTTTATTTATATCTGTCAATATTCTTTATATTTAAAATATGTATTCAATTTAATATTTATTATATATATATCTAGCTTTAATTTTATTATTATTGTTACTTCGTATGTTACTCTCTGTTTATTTATTTGCTTTTGTTTTTTTTTTCCTCACTGATTTATGTATTAATTTCACTTTGCGTAAACCATTCTTATAAGTACTTTTTATTTTAATTATTTAATTTATCTAATTAGAATTTTATATGTAGACATGAGTAACAGGTATTCATTATTATAACTTTATGCTTTTTACCTTTTGTTCTCGTTTACTATTAGCATATTCTTTTGCTTGCTAATTCTCGCTTTTCTGTATTAATGACCTTCGTCCAGTCTTGATATAAGCGTAAATTTAGAACTTTGTTAATTAAAATATTTAAATATTCTTATCATACTTCGGTATAGTATTATTTTTGTTTGATTCATGATTTATTTAATTTTATTTAAGTATTTCACCTAGTTTTTAAAGATCTAATAAGTTCTTTGTTTTGACAGCGACTACAATTATCCTTTTGCAAGTCTGCAGTTCGTAGGAATATATTATATGGAATCAATGTCGGATCCCTGTTGTCTTGTCTCGACACAGCGTTGTTATATTTATAAGTAATATATAAATTAAATTTATACCTTATTGCATCATAGTTTCTGTTAAATGAATCGATCTCTGTTGGTGAAGGTTCCTGTGGCTTCATGATTATCATATGTAAATATTTCTAAAAATTCTAATTTTACATGATAGAGTAATTTAGTCTGTGAGTGTGATATGGCCCCACACAAAATCTGTGTAGAGAGCCTACTGGCTACTACAGTGGACAAATTGAAAAAGAAAGAGGTGTGAATTTAAGCAGTAATTTGAAAGATCTAATCAGTGGTGTTTGGAAGCATGAAATAAAGCTAATAAGATGCTGGCAAAAATTGCTTATTATTAATAAATCGCTAAATGTTGTTTACCAAGAGCAAGGAAGTAATAGTACTGTATACGAAGCATCAATTAGTTTAGGCCGTAATAGAGTATTTCGATGAGTTGTGTGACACACAAAGTACTTGCTGGTCTTTAAATCCTCTAAAATATTTTTTAATCTTTCTAAAAGAAATAGTACGACTTAGATTTTGTTCCTAGATGTATAGAATTGTTCAGACAATACAGTAGCAGCAACAAGGATGAAATTTCTATGGAATTTGAGGTAAGAGCCTCATGAGCACGAAGGCTGAAGGAGTTCAGGACATTGTAATATCTGAGAGTAGGTAAAGCGATCGTCTCAGAAGGGAATGATACAAGATTCTTATCATAACATTATTTAACAAATATCTATTTTGATAAACTACATAGACATTCATATTGGAATCTTATTCAAATAGCTTAGAACAATGTTGAGATCAGGTGTGACCAAAGGGTGCCATTAAATAAGAAAAATCTAATGGGAAAAGCATGCCATCTCTGTAGTATAAAGAAAGCATGCATTTCAGTAATAGGGTTGTTAATTTTTGGAATGTTTCCCCAGGAGGTTGTTGAGTGTGACTCGATTGCAACATTTTAAGAAAGGGTTGGCAGTTCGTAAATATGGATGGGTTGGTATCATATTAAGAGTAGTTTTGACTGAGAATGTTTCTCAAATTGGAGGGTTTTTAAGTGTTATATGTAGTTATTAATATTTATGATGGCATGTGTGAACCATAATTTAGTTGTTATTAATTCATTGTAGAGGTTTTGGTTATCAATATTTATATATCATTAGTTTTGACTAGCCAAATTGGTGTTTGTAGTTACAACAAATTTTGACATATCCCTTATGAGAGACGGATTATGGCGAGTGAGCGAGGTATTGAGTTAGTGGTTTGACTGCGAGGGGCAGCGTCTAGATATGGTTGACACGCATGATAGAGCTTATATATCGCTGGTCTTTACACATTATGAAATTCTGAAAAACTTTCTTAATTCAGAATCTAATGAATGGAATACGACAGATAATTTATTATTAATAGTTATTTATAGAGTGCTCTTATTGGATTAGAATCCAGTTATTTTAATCGAAATAATTTCGTATTACAATATATTGATTATTATATATATAATATATATTATTATTTATATATATATATATAATATTATATAATATATATAGTAAATAAAAATGTGTAATTTTGTTAAATGTAATTAAATCTAAAGTATTAACAGAACTTAAAACTTACTAATATATTTCCATTAGAATTGAAGTAATCTATTATAAATAATTATTTATATTAAATATTTCATCAAGTGACCTTTTAATTTTTGCTAATTATAACATAGTGTTTTATTATTACTTATAACACTTAATATATTATGTATTAATTATAAAATAATGTATCATTAATAATTTATTACTTTTATTATCTTAAAATTAATTAATATAATTTTATAATTCATTATTATCTAATTATTATTATTATTTTATTCGATTAATTTATCCAATATTCTTATTAATATTTTATGAGCCTTTTATATTTCCATTAATAAGGACCCTCAGGTAAAAGATTCCATATATTTCTTTTAATTCTTCTTTTAATTCTTTATTATTAATTTTCTCTTATTATTAATTATTATTACATATTCATTTATCATATATTATTATCGTCATATTTGAATACTATTTATTCAAATCATATTTTTGAATTAAATTAATTTGTTAATAATCATTTAAAAAATTATAGAGATTTTTATTTTTTTAAAGAGGATTTTATTATTATTATTATTCATTATCTACCGAAATCATTATGTTATTTAAAAATATTAATTATAATATGTAAATTATTAAAATATATACCTTAATTATTGATTATTATATTGTAAATTATTTTATCAATTAAAATTATTATTATATAATTTTTCAAAAGACCATCGCAAGTCAGTGAAATTGTATGAAGTTAAAGATGTGTAGTTTTAGTAGAGAGGAGTGTTTTAGTAATTCTGATCGGAACTAGATTATCACAAATCACATAATGTTTTTATAAAGGAATATATATATCTCACATCATGTGTATCATTTTACCTAGTGTATTTTTATATGTTTACCCCATCTACAATATATATATTTTGTCCTTAATTCTGTTTTTAGACGTCGAGTTTACAACTGGTAAGATATGCTTTATTGATTATACATATATACTAAATAAATAAAATTTTATTTGAATTATACACTCAAAAATTTATACGACGAACAAGAAATGGAAGATTTTCTTCCTGAATTTTTTCACGAATCATTACCTGATTTCTGATTTTGGCTAAAGGAACCATTTTAGTACCTATAAAATGGAGGCTCAAATATATATATATATTTGGGCTATATATATATATAATATATTATATATATATATATAAATATATTAATACTACTATATTATATATAAAAATCATTATAGATAATAATTGTGCCTTTGGCCTCTTCCCGTAGGCGTGTCCCAGTGCCGCGGGCACACGAGTCTGTTGTATATAGGGGGTGTGTGGTGTGTGTGTCGTTGAGTTTTGAGTTTTTCTGAATCTTGAGGAGCTGTCGTGTGTGGTGGTGTTATGAGAGCTGTGTGCCCTCTATGTGCTTCGTATAAACTACCTGAACATATTCTTTTAGAAAAGGATCTACTTACCCATACTGATCGAGAAGTGAAATCAATGATCAGGGAAAATATTAGAATAGCGATTTTTTCAGTTGTGAATAGAATGAAGTTGATTTTAGAGCTTCGCAAATTCCATTCCAGCTCGAAGGATCGTAGGCATGATCGTCGTCATCATGTCGAGTATGAACATTGTTCCCAGTTATTATAATTTTTGCAGAATTATCTGAATCTGTTGTTTTCGAATGATGATCGTGTTCTCTTCTATTTGACCTATTTTTCTATCTATTGGGTTTATTGTTGGTGAGTATTGAAATTGTCTTATCATATAGCTAACTTTAGGTCTGTATTCACAACAATAAATTAAATTTGGAAAAAAAAAAATAGGAATCGATTATCACTTGTAAGGGGTATTTAATATATTTGTGTCAGGTTTGGTAGATGAGTTTGGTTCCTCTAACCAAAGTATAAATAACCATTTATTTAATTATTCGGAACAAACCATTGTAACTATCTATATTTATGGGAGGAGTTGTACTAACTGTTTCAGAGATGAAAAACTATGCAAGATACATATTATTGCAGATTTATTTCAGCTCATCCACCCCAATCTAAGAACTATACTGGCAAATTGTTTGACTTATATTCACTTCTGTTTTTTCTATTTTTGATAATGGTTGGCCGACGTAAAGTTCTTGCCTTTTTTTTCGTAGTAAAGAATGTCAAGTCAAATGTTGTTGTATTCCTAGAGCAATTAATCATTGTCAGAAACATTGACGATGTTACGCTTATTCAGTATAATGTTAATGAAATGTTTGGAAGCATAAGTCAAATTGAAACTATAGTAAAAAAAAATAGCAATTGGAGAAACATTTAATGGAAGATAGTGGTTGAAGGTAGATTTAGTAGTTATGATAGCTATGCTATAGTGTAGTTTGTACAATTGTTGATCCGTGATATAAAATGAACCTTTTAATCTGAAATTGTTAAAGAAAGAACTTTAAAGTGATTTGTAGATGAAATAAACGAAGCAATAAAGGACAAATTTGAAGATATTGATGAGTGCGTTGAGAACATGGATGATTACATCCTCGACATCATGAAATTCTTTTCCATGTAAAAACCCTGAGAGTGAGCCCTTAATACCATCAACGCCAACATATTCATCTGATTCTAAGATCTACTTTCCAGAAAGATTTTTAAGTTGTTTTGATTCTGAAGAGAGTAAAGAAAATAAGAAACTAAAAAAAGAAAAATCGAAAAAGCAATGCTGTGACTTTCTATAAAAATCGGTGTTTGCTGAACTTCTGCCCGACTATTATCCCAAAAATTATTGACAGTGGGCTAGTGTTAAAAATTAAATGTATTATAAGATATTAAATATTTGTGGGGTGTAGGATTTAGTATGTTTAGTTTACTTATATTTATATAAAACCTTGCTGCAATTTCAAACCTGTTTAATTAACCAATATACTCAGAGAAATTCTTTTCTGAAGCAGACAATGTATTTGAAGTGAAAAATACCACGAATTATACCTAAATATGGAGCATAACTAGCACTTCTGCTTCATAATATTTTGATAATCTAATAAATTTATATCCAAAATTAAAATAGTTAAGAAACTATAGAGGAAAATTAAACTTTTTATTCAATAGTTTATTATAATGTTAAATTAACATGAATTGAATATATATATAGTTAGGGAAATAAAGAGGAAGAATTAGTCAGGTTTTTCATGTTTATTTTATAATATTAAGTTAATAAATATATATTGAATTTTCCTGTGGCTCAGTTAGCCTTAGTGTAAAACCAATTCGCATTCGAAATATATATAGTAGGCCTATATAGCTTATACAGTATACAACTATATAATAGGGGTGGGTCCACTGTTAGGAATTGAATGTCTCTTAAATAAAATGCTAAGATTGAAAAGTTCCTAATTCTATATGTGTCTATATTGTGTGTTATTGCGGTTGTCTTATAATATATATATGATATTAAGGAGCTAAAAATAAATACATATAATCCTTAAAAATTATATATATATGCTTTTATTTATCATAACTATATGAATAAATATATAGTAGGTGAGTGTGATCCACTGATTTATGACAAAATTGAAGTCTCCGGTCAGAATATATAATATACCTATAAAGAAAAAAATAGATTACACCCACTGTAAGAATCCCTGAGCACGTATAGATCTCACTTTATAAAAATTGAATAAGATGGATCGGAACGGAGTATACAAGGTGCAGTAGAATTACTACTGGTAAAATACGCGTATACAATATCTCACACTAATCTCTATTTATTATCATTTCTTTATTCAAATGTTAAAACTAATGGTCTTGTTTTGTTGTTAAACTATTAGTTAAAAAAAATCTTATGTAAATTGGAAAGGTTGTTCACCTATGAAATAATAATACTATTATTTTTCTTCTGCAACTAATTCATTATTTTTCTATGAAATATTAAAAAATAATTTAAATTACACACGGGATTTACATTTCATTATAACTTCTGAGATTGTAACATTTCCCAGTTTCCTATTCTTATTCTCGGCTAATTATGGAGACGGGAGAGGCTCAGAGAGTATATTATTTATATACGATAGGAGGATTATAATACTATATGTGAATAATACTTTATTCAGCACACGTATCGGACGTTATTATAGCTAAAGTACAGAATACTGTCAATAAGTGCGGCTTATAATTACGAACTATTAACTAGTGAGAACACGCTAAGGGTTGAATAATCGGGTTGGATGCGCGACTGTAATTAATATAGTGCGCGGAATATAGAGTTAAGTACATACCTCTAAATGAATCGAGGAAGACGACTATGTAAGATGTATTATTTTACATATAAGAAGTTGCTCGCACGTTACCCACATATGAGTGGGACAGAATACGTAATATCAATATATAACTAGTGTCGGTATTAGAGGAGAGGAGTATAATGCCCATGAATATTGAATGATTAATAATCTGGTGCATCACTTTATTTTCAAGCGAAGGGTGATATTAATTACTATACTATAGAAAACTTGGGAACGAGATGTACACTGCTATATGTTGAATTTAGTATAGATAAGTATGTATCTACTATACAGATCCAGAGGACGAGCATATATATATTATACGACTAGCGCTATATATGACGCTACCGAAATAGTTTGATACAAGATTGCGACTAACGGTGTAGACATAGCTACACATAATTATATATAATGATCCGGCTGAACCAGATCGTCACCTGAGCAACCGTAGGTTACATTATGCGAATATAGGATATGGTATGATGTACGAGGAGCGGAGTGCTAGCTTACTATCCTAATATTTAATTAGCTATTAGGATACCTTCCTGGTTGCGGAGAGCGATACGATACGATATCATATATATTTTAGGATATGATAAGATTCTCAATGGCGTAGGATAAATTGCTATATATCTATTATATATAATATTAATATATCTAATTTTAAATATATAATATTATTTCCAAGTAGTACTTTATTTAGGATATTTTTCAATGAAAGGAATAAGTAATATAATATTAATATATCTCCATAATATCATAATATAAGTAGGAGCATATATATGAATAAAAGAGTATAATTAATATTTGTATATAATTAGAATAAATATATATAGTTAGCATCAATATTCTATTATATATTGAAGTTATGGAGATATCCAATTAATTTATAAATTATGTAAGTTATTTTTTTCGTATTATATACGAATTTAATTTTTGCTTACATAAAATTAATAAATTATTTAATGATAAAACATTACAGAGAAAATCCCGCTCAACGATTTTTGAGTTTCGCTAAAGATTTATTAAGCATCTAAAATGGGCTTCCCACCCCTAAAATAGGGGGAAATGAGGGTTATTTTTGTTTGAAGAATGGGGAAGGGGGGGATGGGGAAGAGGCTGAAGAGAGAGATATAATTGAGGAGCGACCAGATCCTCTTCAGGAAATTCGTCCAATGAACCCGAGTTTAAAAATGAAGTCACACTAAATCTGAGTCGCTATCAAAAAAGTTTCCGAAGTTTACTTGTTAAATCGTTTACCCAAATTGATATTGAGGAAGAAGTAGAAAACTGTGAAGAAATTTGTCGAATTTGCCATGGTGGTAAGTTATATCATTGTCGATTTGTTTAGCACATTTTTATGAAAATTTATGCTAAATATTAAATTAAAATTAAAATTTTGTTCGTTTTTATCTGCTTTTGCATTTAAATATTTTAAATTTGAGATTCTTAATATCATTGGAGATATTGCGGGTGTAATGACTATAATATTTTGTGAGCCACAAGATTATTATTATTATTATTATTATTATTATTATTATTATTAATTATTATTAATTATTTATATTATATTATTATTATTATTATTATAATTATTATTTTATTATTATTATTATTAATATTTTCATTATCTATATTATTATTATAATTGTAATGTATTATTATTATTATTATTATTATTATTATTATTATTATTATTATTATTATTATTATTATTATTATTATTATTATTATTATTATTATTATTATTTTAATTATGTATTAGTTATTATTTATTATTATTATTATTATTTATTATTAATTAAGAATAATGATCATTAAGTGTTGCTTAATAGCCTTAAACTACATTAGATCCATTTTCATGACAATAATACACTTTGCTTGTGCTTCAAAAGTTTGTTGACCCTTAGCAATTGCAGCTGGAAGTATGGAGCAGTTCACGACTACCGTGGCATAGAGTTATAATACCTAAATCAGGATAGACAACAACAGCCAACATTTTGCGATATTGCCAGAGCTGTAAATCCAAGTAGAACAAAGAATGAGCTCCTTCAAAGAGGTTAGTCAAAATAGGTGTTAAAAATAAATCAGTTATTATTGAAAGAATATAAATTGAATCTATTATTATTATTATTATTATTATTATTATTATTATTATTATTATTATTATTATTATTATTATTATTATTATTATTTTTATTATTATTTTTTATTATTATTATTATTATTATTATTATTATTAATTATTGATTATATTATTTATATTATTAGTTATTTATCATATAATTTGTTTATTATTATTATATATATTATTATTATTATTATTAATTATCTATTATTATTATTATTATTTATTATTATTTGATTATTATTATTATCTATTATTATTATTATTAATTAATTATTATTATGTATTATTATTAAATTATTATTAATTATTATTATTATTATTATTTTTATTTTATTTTTAATATTATTATTATTTTACTATAATTATTATTCATTATATTATATTATTTATTTATTATTAATTTATTATTTATTGCTATAATTTTATTATTGATTATTATTATTATTATTATATATTATTATTATTATTATTATTATTATTATTATTATTATTTTATTATTATTATTATTTATGCTATATGATGTTTATTATTATTATTATTTATTTATTATTTATTATTATTAATTATTATTATTATTATTATTATTATTATTAATTATTATTGATATGTATTTAATGATGATGATGATCATGATTATTATTATTATTATTATTGTACTATTATAACATTATTATTATTATTATTTTATTATGATTATTATTATTTTATTATTATATTATTTTTAATTATTTGTTTTCATTATTATTATTGATTATTATTATATATTATTTATTATCTATTATTATTAATTATTAGTTTTATTATTATTATTATTATATATATTATTATTCATCACTCTCACTCTCACTTATTATGTATTAATAAGATTATTATTATTGATTGTTATTATTAATTATTTATTATTATTATTATTGATTATTATTATTATTATTATTATTATTATTAATTATTATAAATTATTATTATTATATTATTATTATTATTATTATTATTATTATTATTATTTATTAATTATTATTATTTTAATTATTAATTATATTTTATTATTATTATTATTATTATTATTATTTATTATCAGTTATTATTATCATGTATTATTATTGATTATAATTTTAAAGAATCTTTTATTTTTGCAATTGGAATAATTTGTAGATCATAATATTATTAATATTCTCAATTATTATTTAATTATTAATTGTTATTATTATATTATTATTATTATTGATTTTTTATTATTTTTATTTTCAATAATAAATTATTAATATATTAGTAATTATTATTTTATTATTATTATATTATTATTATTATTATTATTATTATTAATTATTATTATTATTATTATTATTATTATTATTATTATTATTATTATTATTATTTTTATTATTATTATTATTATTATTATTATTATTATTTACGTTATTATGTATAACTGTTACTGATTGTGATAAGTATTATTATTATTTTATCTCATTATTATTATTATTATTATTATTATTATTATTATTATTATTATTATTATTATTATTATTATTATTATTATTATTATTATTATTATTATTATTATTATTATTTATTCATATTATTAAGTTATTTTATTATTATTAATAGTTCGATAATGTAGAGAGAGAGCTTGTTCAGAAAGATCCATTACGCCTTAAAAGAATGATTAAATTTGGTGTATCCAGTCTATTGTTGTGGGTTGGGGTCATTATTGCATTCGTTGTGATATTGAAAATTGCAGCCCAGCTAAGTCAGAGAGACGTCACAAGTTTTTCGAGCAAAATTGAAGATCACAAAACTTTTCCTCACCTTACCAATTTAACAAATATTCCTTCGATTCAAAATAATAGTGAGTAGGCAATATTATTTAAACTGCATAAAACTACACTCTGGTACATATTATTAATATTATTATTATATTATTATTATTATTATATTATTAATTATTTATGTAATTCATTATTGTTGTTATAATGAATATAATTTAATAACAATATATATTATTATTATTATTATTATTATTATTATTATTATTATTATTATTATTATTATTATTATTATTATTATTATTATTATTATTATTATTATTATTATTATTATTATTATTATTATTATTAGGTTAAGTTTGCTAATAGCGCCGAAAAAGTAGTAGACTTTTCAAAAACTTTTAGATTAAAAGTTTTATAAATATAATGTTTGAACCTAGAAATCATAGTATTTTGTTAAAAGAAAAAATTTAATTACTTATATTTTTCAATAGGTAAATTGATATGTCAGACTTATGAAACTGTACGACAATAGCTTACATTTTTTACACGGCGACAATTTATCAA
>JABUQX010062739.1:15000-25000 GCA_015478945.1 Trachelipus rathkii | reverse complement strand
CTGAAATATAGGATATTACTTAATAATATTGTATATATATATATATATTATTTATATATAATATATATATTATTATTATATATATATTATATATTATATCTATATTAATATATATATATATATATTATATTATATTATATATATATATATTATATTATATTTTAATATTATTTTATATATAATTTATATATATTAATAATAATATAAATATGTATATTATATATAATATATATTATAAATATAATAAAAATATTATATATATATAATTATATATATTTATAATATATATATATTAATATATATATATATATTAATATATTATATAATATTTATTAATTAATATATATAAATTAAATATAATTAATATATATATTATTATATATATATATATATATATATATATATATATTATATATATTATCTTTAATATTATTATTAGAATTAATTTATATATATATATATATTGGCTTTGATTTAGTGATATATGTGGAAGGAGCATAGTCGCAATGGTTTATTAAATTACGAGAACTCGTTAGTCAGCTGATAGATTATTTAAATGATAATATTAAATGACTCGTTTGAAATATATTTGACATAGTCCATATGATCTGTAGCTAAACAGGGAGTCTTGATGATATTCAGCCATAGATAAGCTGTCTTGACTAGTATGCTAGTGATGATCTCATATTATATTTTGCTAAGTAGAATATTTTATATTATATCATATACTAGCCTTATCAAATAAATATTAATGATTTGTAGAAAATGAAAAATAGATTTTATAATTAATAAAGAAGAAGATCTAACTTTCTCATTTGTAATAATCACAAGATAGTTGTGTTTTTAATATTCTTGTGAAGGAATTGTCCTTTGTTGAATTGGGTCATATGTGAATATGCAATTAATTTATTTTTTGTGGGATAAGAGAATTTTCCTCAAGACTCACATAATGGTTTTTCATACTGCTTCGATCTTTCCGCTATTTTATTATACTATCTCAAATAATTATATTATTTGACTTCCTAATGATATAATTCACTTATACGGTGATGATATTTTTACAATATTTTTATGAAATGGCGTTTTTTGAGATATAATATGATTTTTGGTGAAGCTACTTTAGATTTTATTTAATATAAAATTTTTTATAGAGTGGCATATACTTTTACAGCTTCCTATAAAGATTTTAGCCACTCATTAAATATATATAAATAATAAAACAATCTTTAACGTAATTGATGAACGTGACATTTTATTTATAATAATACAATTTTGAGTAGGTTATCAATTTATTTATGAAAATTAGCAATAACTCTAATATTAAATTTATACATATATATAAATATTTATCTATATTTATTTATAATCCTCTTAATTATGAATATATATATATACATATATTATATCTATAATATTATATATATATAATATATATATAACAGTATATATATATTAGATAGGCTGAGTAATCCCAGGTATAGGGGGAGGGGCTTAATGGCCCAGCCGCATTTTGGACATAAACTCACAATAATTTATTAAGTTTCAAATTCGTTCAATTAATCTAAATGTATTCATAAGAAGGTTAAAATATTATATATATTTTCGCTGTCAGGAACAAATCTCACTGATGTAAGTAATTTTTTTATTAATAAATAAACTTGAAACCATTCATAAAGGATAATTGCACAACCTGTATAGATATTCGCAGATTTTTGAAGATTTTAATGTGCTGTAGCAAAAATTATACATAATTTATCAAAAAAATAACTATATAGACTGATAGTCATTACTCCTAATTCGTACCTACAGATACTTATTATGACATCATTTTGTTTACTACATTTTTGGAATGTATTATATATAATCTAGATACATATAGAGAGAGGTTATTTATTTTTTAATATTATCAATAAAGTAAAATTATATCTTCCCTTGTACATTGTCATATATCGATTTACGAGTGGTATTATAATGCATGTATGATTTGAGTATAAAGATTTGTTTGAAACATATTTTAAAAGGCAAGTCTCAAAGCCCAATTGAAGATTTTAGTAAAGCGAATGGGATTTATGGAAGTTGAAATGGCATCACAGTCAGATCGTCCAAAAACAGCAATGACGGACGAGTTTCTTTTTTCGCAGTCACAATTTTCATATATTTACATCTTGGTTGCAAATAATGTCATTTTCCCCACTCCGTGTTATCTGCTTCAGTAAGATTAAGAATACTTTTTCACAATTATTAAGATTTTACTGATTAAATATACTACTATTGAGATAATAATTTATTGGAGTATGAAGTTAGAACTTATACGTTAGTAACTTGCCTCTACTTTATTACTTATTATAGCAGAATATTTAGAATTATAAAAAACTTTGAAAGTGAATGTTAATTATGTAGCATCATATATTATTTGTCCTTTTTCAATGCTCTGCTAATTAAATATTATACAAATTTAGGTAAGATGATTTTTAGTTAAATGTTAATTAAAATTATTTCTTCATTTTTCTTTGAAATTTTGTGTATTTGTGGAACATTACACTTTCCTTGTATCCTATATTTTTGTACTAATATTTTTATAAATATTATATAATAAAAACAATAATAAACGAATATATTGTTTTATTTTTTTATAATATAAAAATAATATAATATATTTCTAAGTATAAATAACCTAATGTATTTTTTTATTATTATTATGAGGGGTTTTTATCGTTTTTTTTTTTACACTATTTCGTAAGATAATATTTTATTTTTTTTATTTAACCATATAATCTATAATGATCTTAGTTTTTTATTTGTGAGTGTTTTATTTATTTTAAATTTATTCTTAATCACTCACATAATATAAAAAGTAGATTATTGTCCATGGCCCACTAGCAATTAAATTAAGATGTAAACCAGAAGATACGAAATATGAAAGAGTATTAAAAATTAATTGACAAAGTAAGCCAAAACGCTCAACCCTTTGCAATGTCAACATGTATGAGAACTATGGGCCTCTGTTATGTCGCTCTTGACCGTAGTTAAGAAAGAATTTCATCAGTTTGGGTAATAAATAATGTTTTTTTGGGTTAAAATAATATCTGATTTACATCTAACGTACTCAATTTGGTGTTTGTATTTTTCATATATTATAATTTGTATGTTTTTACTAAATAAAAACATTATATCTATGAAACCTGAATCTATTTCAGAAGGGCAATAGTAAAATCACGTTAGATAATTCTTACATCAACTTAAATCTATTCAAGATATAAAATCGTATAATACATTTATGAAAACGCTCAATACGCTCTCTTTATACTATCATGCAATTATAATTAATATTTTAATATCATATTTATACATACGTGTCAAGTAATATTAGAAATTTCACCTATAAATACGTATATTATATAACCAACTTTTGGCGTAAAACTAATAATTAATAACTTTAATACATCCCCTGGCTTCTTTGATTTCGACAAAACAACAATAAATTTCATCGAACGTAATATTTTAAGTGATCTCGTGCACTGAGTCTAAATCACGTAAGTGATCTTTAAAAATAAATAAAAATAAAATTTTTTAAATTAAATTTATAATTATAATTTGTTCCTTTTTATCTCATTAATAATAATAATTTATATTTATTATAACTGCTCATCAATACTCCCATTAAATAATTAATATGATTCTCTTTATAGTAATTCTTATTTACTAATATTTATTTAAATATTAAATATAAACAATATATCATTAAAATAATATATATAAATAAACTCATAAAAAAATAAAATAGCGTCATATTGTTTATTTATTATATCTTGTCTAACCTATATAAAAATGAGTATATATAGGACTCTTTTATTTATACTGTGACATATAACACACACTAACTAACATAGCTACAAACTATATTACACACACACACGTACATAACTAACATATAATTTATATATATATATAATTATATATATTAATATATACACATTACCATATATATTAATATATATATATTAATATATTTATTATATATATATTATACTAACATCAGAAAGTGCATGAAGAAAGTTTACCCGTCATGCCTTGACCCAAATACAGGCAAACGAACTAATTCCATTTAATATTATATATCATATTATATATATATATAAATTTTATCTATGTTAATTTTTTTTTTATTTTTATTTTAAATAACCGACTTTTGTTTAATATATAAATGTTTAATGCACATCGTAGTATTATTTATACTTTAGCTAATATGTGACTGAGCTAGCAGTGAGCAAGATGGACTTACGAGTAATTACATCAGAGAAGAATTACATTTTATTTAGCTAATATGGTATAAATTAGTGATTAAAATGTTTTAATTTAATATAATATATTTATAATTAATATAAATATTTATATTATATATTAATAATTATAATTATATATAATTTATATATATATATTAATTATATAATATATATTTAAATATTTCTTAATAATTTTAATTATATAAATTAATTATAAAAATATATATATATGATTAAATAATAACTAATTATTTTAGAAAAAAATTTATTTATAAAATTAGTAAAATTAATAAATATATTATATTTTATATATATATTAATTATTATATATTTAATATTATATTTATATAATATAATTATATATATAATATATTATATATATATTTTTATATAATTATATACTTTATATATTTATTAAAATATTTATTAATATTTCTATAATATATTATATTATGATATTAATTATTTATATTATATTTATATATTATATATTTATATATATTATATATTATATATGTATATTAATTATTATAATTATATATTATATTATATATATTTTCTGATAATTAGTATTAATTAAAATAATAACACTTATATAATATATAAAACTACATATGTATATATATATATACACAGCAATTATTTTATTAATATTATATATTAACTAGTTAGTTAAGAAGTAGAGAAATTGGTAGAATTATGTGCTTATTCCTTATCACGGGAATCTCACACAATCATGTGCAATAAGTCGACGAGTAGAAGTCTGGTAGATATCAGACAAGATCTTCAGAGGAGTGTCTGCTCATAAACGGAGTACTACAAAAGTCGGAACTCGGCGCAGCCAGATAATGAGAGTGAACTCTTGGAGTAGTCTAACTATTAATATCTTTCTGATTATGTGAGACTTAGACTGAGAATTCTCACTAAAAGTATGGCGTAACTTTTGTCCTCTGAGTAGTGTGTGAGAAACAAATATATTGGGCTTGATATACGTGTCGCCAGTCGAGTGATATAAGAATGTGATTAAGATGAATGACGGGTCATTCAGGTTCTCAGTGTGTGACTAACCTAGTTATTTGGGTACGGGAAGCGATTGGTGTAATTTACGAAGGACTCTCTAGATGTTAAGTCTCTTTTTATGAGATAGATGTTAATAATTATAACAATATATCTTCAACATTAATCTATATGATCTTATTAAGTTTTATAATTAAATTAATATCTAATATTAATTTACCCTTTTTTCTTAATGCTATTTAATTTCTGCATGATATCGATATCCGAATCATGCAATAAGATACTATTTTCAACCATGTGATAATATAAATTGAAGACCGTCTTATTATGACACAGGGTATGTACGTGGTGTACTATGCAGTGTATTGGGGAATATCAATATAGTATAATTGTGTTTGGAGTAAATATGTTTTACGAAATTTGAAGAGTGCAATGTTAGTGTTAATACTTCGCGACACTTTGAAACAAGATTTCGGACTCACCCCCCTTATTGATTCCTTAACACATTTCTTATAATTAGTAAAGCGTATTTATTATCGTTATTATCCTGAATCACTTTCGATGATAGTTGTTGTAAAACTCTGATTAGGTACATTTTATTCGAACTCTCTGGGTGGTGATGAACGATTCCTAGTGGTTTTCACAAGGAAAATACAGATTATCTAACAGTAGTATCTGGATAATAACTAATATAATAAATATAGCAACATAGGTTTAAACAGAACTGAATCTCTCGAAATAAATTCAAAATATACATAACATATTGATTTTCCTATGAGAGTTTAGTGTATGTCTTGGACGCAATATGAAGTACACGGATAGAGATTTAGCTACAGTATAGATTTATAGAGGTATCGAGTTGTGATATTCAGATTGAGTGAAGCTCTCTAGTAGAATGACGTTCAGCCATATGTCGGTGTTTTATGCAACACGCTTCAACTAGTCAGATTTCGTATGATGGTCGTACGTTCGCCTATTGCTCGTCAAAATATACGCTAGTTCTATTTAGATATAAAAGGGTGTTCCAGAAGGGGGTAGAATGTGACTGGATGTCGCTCAACAAAGATTACATGTATTCCTGTAGTTACTTCTTTTCCCGACAGCCATTTATTCTTTCCAGACTCACTCATGTGATGTCACTCCTTCTCTAGCCGGTTGTGTATTCATATTTTATGTGATGTGATGTGACTATATATATTATATGTATACCAAATTTGACTATCTTTAATGACTCATATAATAGTAGTGTGTTTGAGTTTATCTACTTATATCGTATTCTTATCTATTTATTCTAAATATACTGTGTGTATGTTTTCCTTATATGTTGCAACATTGTTACATCCAATGTTTCAAGCCGCTACGTCAAAGGGTTGGGGGCACACCAACACCCTTAAAATTATTTAAAATATTATTCTTGACATCTTAGAAAAGCTTGAAAATTTGGTGAAAGTTCTTGTGTATTAGAAGAGATATAAATTGATATAATTTACTTAATTCAGTGTGATATTTTATTAACGTCTTATGTTTAATTACATTAAATTTGTGTTCATCTCTCTCACCTATAATGGAGGCAGAGCCTGTGTGATGTCTATAGTGTTGTTTGCGGTTGCTCTCGTAATTGGAATTCTCTAGGCTCGTGAGACATTTGAGTGAGAGTGTATCATATAATATTGTAGTAATGTTTTCTACAATATTTATGTTATATATATTTGTGTGTTTAGATATTTCATTTGTAGGAGTTTCAGTTTTGCATAACACTGATTCTTCTAGTCTTCTAAGTACGACAGTCACTATTTTCAGTGGATGTATGTTTAGTTTATGAACTACAACGTCTCCTATAATTATAGATCACTCTTTATCTCTCAGGTGTGTTCCTGATATTTTATTAGATATCATGTTTTTATGTTTTTCATATTGGACTTATTTATTATTATTAGTCTAGTTTGTAATATTGTATAATGTATTTCTTCGTAATTATTGAGAGTGTGTGGTAATATGTATTGGTTAAGGAATATTAATTTTTCGAGTTGTATGGTTTTTTTTTAAATTGAAAATTTATTATTTTTAATTCTTATTATTATTATTATTATTATTATTAATTAATTATTATTATTATTATTAATTATTTAGTTTTATTATTATTATCTATTAATTATTATTAATTATTATTTTTATTATTATTTTATTATTATTATTATTATTAATTTTGTTATTATTATTATTATTATTATATTTATTTTTCATTAAATTACTCTACTTATATTAGTGTATTATTTATTTATTTATATTATTAGTGTATCATATTATTATAGTTATTAGCTCTATAGATTTTCATTATTGATTAATTACTTATAAATGTGATTATTATTATATTCATTACTCTCTTTATATTCATTATACTCATTTCATTATCTAGTGCATACATTTATCTAGCAACTCTACAATATTGCGTGAGTGTACATTACTCCGTTTTAATTTAGTATAACATTAGCACTTATATTATTTTATAATTATTGTTTTAATATGTATCTTTTTTATTATCTATAGATTGTGTGATTATCTTATATAGTCATTTATTATTGTAGTGATATGAGGTTTATGTGTAGGAATTTATCTTATTCTTTATTAATTTATTATATTTATTTGTTTTTAAGTTTATTATTGAATTATTAATTACTTAATTATTTTGATTTTATTAGTTAATTCGTACTTTATTAATTGTATATATATATAATTCAATTGGATTTCATTCTAGTTATATCCAGTAGCCCTTTTCTCATCTATATAATTTATTTTGTATTAATTCAACCATTTAATCGCTGTATTACAAAGGCTTTAGTTTCTTATATTCTTATTGATAACATCCATTAAATATTATTTTTGATTATTAAATTATTATTATATGATTTTATATTTTATTTACTGATTTTTTATTATTATTTCTTGGCTCCTTATAGTACCATATTTCGGATTTTAATTTCCCCGTTGGAGTGTATATAGTGTATCTCATTATTTTGTGTGGATGTGATGACTCATTATAATTTATTTTTATAGTGTGCTATTCAATTTTTGAGTGATAGTTATTATATTACTTCGTTATATCTATTATATACTCGAATCTGAATTTTATTTTTGAATTATCTTCTTATATAATGTTATATATTATTTCATTAATTATTGATTATTATATATGATATAAGTATTTTTTTGATGTTATTCATGTTATTATCTAGTGTGTTATTATTTTATTATTATTATTATGTCATTAATATAGTTTATTATGGTGTATTCTTGAGAGTTTTGTTAGATTTTTTACAGACTTCATGTTCATTTAAATCATTCAATTATTAATCTATAGCTATTATCTATATTCGGGTTTTAGGAGATGCTTTTTGAGTTTGTTTTCCGGCTTTTTTACCAATTTATTTATTATTTTAATGTATTATTAGTATCTGTCAGATTTTACGTTTTTGTCTCACTGATTAGGGACAACTTGTTCTCTATTATTACTCATATTATACTCATCTTAGACATGTCCTCATCGCATAGATATATTCTCGACGTGCCTTAACTTAATTTCTTATACTGTCGTATCGTTTACATGTTATTAACTTAAATTTAATCTATTTAATTAAATATTATCTTACTAAGTGTACACGTAGACGGGCTTCACCACCCAATACTGTACATTATACCATTTGAAATACTGCTCAGCGAGATCACATCGTTCGATAAATCACATTCGGCAAATGTCTCTACAACACAGCTTTTAGGCTATCCTTATTAGTTCAATCATTATTATAAGGAAGACATATTAATTTTCCAAGTTACTCTCATTTATCTGAAAGAATGATTTACGAAATATTTGACTCTAACATCTCCATCTTTATTTAGTGTCTAAGATATGATCATTTAACTCTTTATGAGCGTTACATATTTTATCTTTGCCCAATTAAACTGAAACGCTGCATTGACGATAGGTGCTCTTGCTTATTGTGGAATTCCCTTTGTGACGACGACATATAGGCGTTTCCAGGCGAAAGTTTTAACAAATAAGATGCAGCTGTTGCACAATCTTTATCCATTTATTTCTCTTCGTTGTGGTAAGACCTGTTATTACATTCAATTAATTTAATATCCCACTATTTTAATCACGTCTGCTCAGTCAATAAGTTGATCGTGTCATGAGTACCCTCATTTAAAGGCAAATATTTTGTATTATTAATTGAATTATTATTATTTCGAATCTAATTGGTATTTTTTTTTTAACTGATGGATGTGATATTATGCTCTCATTTGAGTAATTAATTTGGCATTATTCATATATTTGAGATTGATAATTAAGTGGTGATTCTCTTTATTATTATTGATCTCATTATTTTCTTTGTCGAGATCATCTCATTCAGACATTACTCTTAGTCGAGATCATCTCATTCAGACCTTTCTCTATGGTCGAGATCGTTTAATTAATATATTCTTTAATGTCTTTCTATATTACTAGTCATATAACAGATCTAATAATTAATTATAAAGTCTTATAATGCTGTGAAATATCTATTATATTTTATATACTTATTACTCATAATTCTTAAGTGAGCGTGTGGTTATTACCAATCTTTATTAATTATATCGTGTGATGTCTATTATATAGTGATACACTAGTTTCTCTTATACATCCACCGTATACTGCTACACCTTTA
>JABUQX010062739.1:0-10000 GCA_015478945.1 Trachelipus rathkii | reverse complement strand
ATACTTATATACTATATATAGAAAGTAACTTAAGCTATATAAGACTATATATATATATCAAAAACCTAGCTATTAAGCATAGATTTTCACATATTTGAGTTTCAATGATTAATGTAGCATATTCATACATATTATGCATGGCTAATTTAATATAACATTTAACATAGTGAAAGAATTATTATACAAGGATCTGTCTACGTTAGTCTCTAATTCCTATAAAGAAATGTAATGAATACAATAAGTAAGAATAATCAGCCTGAGCATCACTGCCACATCACGACACTACAACACGGACTAACACACTACTACTATCATTATCACACACACAACAGACACGAGCACGACACAGGTAATATTTGGGCAATCAATCGAGACAAAGTTGAGCATTAATAAGCTAAGCATAACTCACCTTAAACTAAGAAAAATAATTAACATACGACAAAGCCTAACATACTTTAAGAGCACGAAATATAAATTTCTATGAATTTAACCAAGTACATATATAATTCCGGTCCTCCGAGGTGAGTCCGGAAACATTGCTAGTACAAAAAGTCAGAGGCTGGACAAAGATAGCAACGTGAAGCAAAATGTCTCGATAACCTACTTTTCCGAGCGGTATTTATTCACCGTGCTCGGAACTGGTACATGATCAACGTAATATTATATACATATAACATAGGTAATATAATTATAACAAAATGATTTAACGTATTCATATACATCAAACCTTATAACATATGTTAATAAATACTAAGAAAATATATATTAGTATATCCTAAACATGTACAATCATCACACTACTACATACACTACTATACATCATCGAGATACACAAAACACTACACACACTACTACACAAACGCATATATTTAGTTGCTACACTAACACGATTAATCTTATACTAAAGATACTGTACAATGATCGATAGTGTTTTACATATTAAAATCATAATCTATACATGCAACACCTGAATCTTTTACATTTAATTATTTAAATATAATTACCGATGGTTTATACATTTTAGACTTTAGGTTATTTTATTTAAAACTTCAACTCCATTTTTTTAAGTACCTTAATGCATCCGCATATAAATGCAACATTACGCGAAGTGCTTATAATTGAGAGCACAGTAAAAAGCAGTGCTAACTATACATATCAAAATGTAAACACCATTCACAACTTATATCAGCATATCTGCGACAATATTCAAAACAATGCTAATTTTACATCAGCAGGAAAATATTTATTAGCAAAAATTTTATCATAACCCTGTCTAATTATCATACTGAAACTAACGAATTAACATTTCTATCACTTACCATAGTTTATTTCGACATATAACGATTAGATAATAATTTATAACAATAAAATCATTTTAAGAACACAGGAGCACAAACCTTCTATATCACCAACGTATTTCATATCTAAAACGAATATGAACGATATAAAAATAGATTTCAGTAGAGAATATAGAATAAGGCTTATAATATTTATAATCTGAGATAAACAACATAACAAGTACTAAGAGATAAGAGATATTGATATACAACCATCACTGGTGAAAGTATATAGGAATATAATTTTCAAACCAATCTACAGAGTGGGGACAAATATAGATTAAAGATATTCTCACATAGGAAATAAGCATCCATAAAGTCTATACACTTATATATATATTAATATTATATATATTAATATTATTATTATTAATTATCTAAATATATATATATTACTATATATAATATATTAATATATATATTTATATATATAATATTAATATAATATATATAAATTTATAACTTATAATATATATATATATTATATAGTATAAATAATATATATTATATTCTAGTATAAACATATATCATAGTAGGATATGCCCCCATATGTAAAATAAAAGAAATCCAAAATAGCATACTAATATAAATATCATATAATATCAATCTAGAATTATCATTCTTCCACCAGAGAGATACCTACTGGTGTTTTCCCCTGCTAAGATGATAATGAATCCCCCATGGGGTTAATCTTACACCGAAGGGACCGTTGTATAAGCAGGTCTGATGCCAGTCTCCGGTCGTCTTCGAGGGGTAATGCTGCTTACACGCCCTTCGGGGTGATACCCCATGGGGGATTCATTCATCTAGCAAGGGTGAAACCCTGGGTATCTCTCGGTGGAAGATGTATTCCTTTATATATTTTATTATGTATGCTATTTTGGATTTCTTTTATTTTACATAGGGGGGCGTATCCTATGTATATGTTTACCATATATATATATATATATACTATATATATATATATATATATATATATATATATATATATATATATATAATATATATATATATATATATATATATATGATTATAACAAAAAACAAAAAAAAAAAAAAAAAAAAAATATATATATATAGTGTAAGACTTTGGATGCTATTTCCATGTTGGAACATATCCGTTAGATTATATTTGCGCCTACTCTGTGATTGCTGAAATTCCTATACCTTCCGTGATTGGTTAATATCTGCTTATTCTCTTTAGACTTGTGTTTGTTCCAGTAATATTGCCTTATCTTTTCTCTCGAGACTTAATTTTATCGTCATATTCGTTTTAGATTTGAACGTGGTAGAAGTTGTGCTCTGTCTTAAAATGATTTTTTGTTAAATATTACTATGTGAATGCGAAAAACTTTGGTAAGTGAGCATTTATTCGTTAGTCAGTATGATAATTAACAAGGTTATGATAAAATTTTTCTAAAATATTACCATGTTGAGTTAAAATAGCATGATATGTGCACAGATACGCTGAAAAGGTGTGAATAGGTTACGTTTTTGTATGTAATGTTAGCCTCTTTATCTGTTGTTAAGTATGGGAACTTTTGCTAATGTAAACTTTATTCGTGTTTAAGGTATGTTAATTTGTTGTTGGTAATATTATATTGCTTCAGTTCAGGTGTTGCTAGTGGCTTAATTATGTAAAAACATTGTTACGTTATATACATGATTCGGTGTGGTGTGTGTGTTGTTGTGTGGTGTCTGTGGTCATTTATTCTAAGTTTATTAGCAATGTTTTAAGGTTAGGATACGTTAATCTTTGTTAATATACTATGTTTAATGTAAAATTAACGTTGATCTGTTAATATGCATGCAAAAGTGTGAATAGGTTACGTTTTGTATGCTAAGTTAGTTACTTTACTGCTGATTAAGATGGAAATTTGTTAAATGTTAGCTGTTTATCCGTGCTTTAAAGTATGTTAGGTTTGTCGTTGTAACATTTTATTCCTAGTTTAGATGATATAATTTTAGCTTTATAATTGTGAAAACTTTGTTATGTTGCAAATTTCCTTGTGTGTGTGTGTGTGTGTGTGTGTGTGTGTGGTGTGTTTGTGTGGGGGTGGTTGAGTGTAATTTTATTCTTAGTTTTAATTTCATTACAAAAGAATTTGCATAACGATATAATCTTTTTAATATTACTATGTAATGTAAAATTAGCATTGATATGTTATACCGACATTCATGAATGAAAATGTGAATAGTTACGTTTTTATGCTATGTTAAGTTACTTTACTGATTGTTAAGCTCACTGGAAATTTTGTTAATTTAGCTGTTTATATTATTATATATATATATATATATATATATATATGTCGGTTATTATCTATATTTTTCATTGTATGATATAGAGCTATGTTACTTTTATTTTGTGTTTGTGGATTTTTCTTTATATATATATATATATTATATTATATATATATATAACGTATATATAAAAGGTCTACCGCCATGTCTCTTAAGTGTTACAAATTAAAACATATTTATTTAAGTCTTAAGTTTTTTTTTAAAAAGTTTAGAAAATGGGTAATGTGAAATACAAATGTATATGATTGAACAGAAAAATAGGTAGTGACATATATTTTTATTAATAGTAAGTATGGTAAATAGCAGTAAAGCAGTAAAACTGAGGGGGTGAGGGTGGGTGGGGCCCCCTGGGGGCTGTTTGCTGTAGTGTTTTTCACTGCTTTATTGCTTTATGGTCCTTAAAATCATGTTTTCCGTGGAAAATTTAACAACTTTTTTTCTAGAAATCAATGTTTTTAATAAATTGTTTTTCAAAAAATAAGAATGTGTTTTTCCATCAACAAGATTTTTTTTTCGAAAAACTAAAATGTTTTTTCTCTGAAAAACAATGTTTTTCAAAAAAAACATTTGTATTTTAAATACATGAAAAAATATAAATCTTATCCTTCGAATGAAAATTTAACTTAAACTTTAACTTTATCTCCAACTTAACTTTAACTCTAACTTTAACTTTAACTTTAACTCTAACTTTGTTAATGAAAACAGCTTTTCTATAAATAAAATGCCTCAGTTTGAAATAAAAAATGTAAGACTATGTGTATACGACCTCTAACTAAACATAACACATACACACATATACATGCATTACACATACAACACACACACACACACACCTTTATATATTGGATTTGATATAGCATACATTAAACAAGTGGAGTGCAAGTTTTGACTTGAATATCTCAGTTGTGCAACATATGTATACCATTGTGTATGACTAAGAGAGTACCACTTAAGTTCTCTGTGTTAAGTTTCATATACTTACGTTCTCTGTGTTAAGTTTTATATATATTTGTACAACATAGGGCTGCTGTTACATATATTTATGTAACATGAGGCTGTTGATAGAGCGTAAGTCTATGTATTATTAACCTATATCCTTTTAAAATTTCATTTAAAAGGGTAAAAACCACATTTTGGGGTTCGGCCTCATCTCAATTGGTGTCCCTGGACACCTTTGAATGTATTGAAACTATGTTATTTCAAACTCTACGACCTTGAAAACATATATAAACACCCTAATATTATAGTGATAAGCACATATTTACTAACTGCACCGCATCGGCCCTGCACCGGTGACGATACCGATAGTCCATGGACTTCATTTGTTTCTATCTACGAACTTTCTTTTTCCTTTCCTTCAATCTTTCTCTGCCTGTACTCTTGTAATTTTCTTTTTTTTCCGCAGCTGAGGAATCCAATCAAAGGGGGGTCTCTGAACTCATTTTGGTACGAAACCAAAAATTTCGGAAATCTATGTTCTTGAAAACGATTATATATAAACACATTCAATGACTCAATATGCAACTGGACCCAGAATTCCAGTCTGACTCCGCCATCACAAACTCCGGCTCCGGCTCCGGCCTCCTATGCTCTCGTCATATGAGAACTTCTTCTTCTTCTTTCTTCTTCTTCTTCTTCCTTCTTCTTTCTTCTTCTTCTGCTTCTTCCTTCTTCTTCTTCTTCTTCTTCTTCTTCTTCTCTTCTCTTCTTCTTCTTCTTCTTCTTCTTTTTCTTCGTCTTCTTTTTCTTCTTCTCTTCTTTCTTCTTACTCCCTCCTCCTTCTTTTTTCGCGTAAACAAAGATGAGTCATCAAAGCTGAGGCATCAAAGATGGGCATCAAGCTGAGGCATCAAAGTTGAGCATCAAGCTGAGGCATCAAAGTTTGAGGCATCCAAAGCTGGAGGCATCAAGTTTGAGGCATCAAATATTGTGTGTATGTGTGTGTGTGTGTGTGTGTTATTGTGTGTGTGTGTGAGTGTAGGTGTATGTGGGTGAGTTGTGGGTGTAAGTTCTATGGGTGAGTGTATTGTCTATGTGAGTGTAAGTGTCTACGGGTGTGTAAGTGTGTATGGGTGTGTGTATGTGGGTATAAGTGTCATAGTGTATGTGTGTGTGTGTGTGTGTGTGTGTGTGTGTGTGTGTGTGTGTGTGTATGTGTAGGTGTAGGTATATGTGATGAGCTTAAGTGTCTATGGTGGGTGTATGTGTGTATATGTAGTAGCTAGCGGGTGTGCGTGTGTGTATAAGTAGCCTAGCGGGTGTGTGTGGTGTGTGTGTGTGTGTGTGTGTGTGTGTAGGGTGTAGGTGTAGGTGTGATGGTTAGGAGCAGTAACATACAGGGACTTAAGTTAGGGGCAGATACCTACATAACATCATGTTAGGACAGTTCCCTACAACAGGTACTGCGTCAGGTACCTACATGTGCTCGACTTAATCTCACTTAAGGGGACGTTGCGCGTAGGGTTTCCTAACTTTTGAAGGTAGTAATCATCAATTCCATGATATTTAGGTTTTAACACTTTCTAGTGTAGAATTGAATGCTCTTTCCAATGGTGTGGTTATTTTCAATAGGCAAAAATATTTTATTCACAATGTAGAGGGGGATACGGGGGGTGTTCATTTTGGCAAGTCATGAAATGAAAAATCACGATAACCTTTTAATTATTCATCGCTGAATCGGCACGAAAACTTTTCGGAAAGTATAGTTTGGGAAGAATCACACATTTTTGTTAAATAAATTTTTGTATGGAGAACGGATTTGCTTCTGTGATGGGAAAATTTCAAATTTTTTCAAAAAGTTTCCCCTATGCAGCGGCCAAACCCGCTTGAGTTTTACAAAACATTTTCTAAACAAAATACTGTGAACCTTTGCCTAGTAAAGTAAATATGAGCTGAAAGTTTAGAATTAATTTAAAAAAAAAATAAAAAAATAATAAAAAAAATTTTTTTTAATAAAAGCCAAAAAAAAAAAAAAAAAAAAAAATTCAGACACTGGGGGGGTGTAACTTTTTTAATATTTATTCGATTGCAATGAAACTTTCACAACTTATTTACCTCTACGAGATATAAATATTTTTATTTAGATTAATTTTCGGTATTGCCCAAGCAGTGTTTTTGGCGCGCTGATGCGTGAGAGAAACGTTTTGAAAACTGAAGAGTGTTTCCCATTAGGCAGCGATTCAATCTGTTGGGCATCAAAAATTTTTCTTAAACAAAAAATGTCTACCTCCCCAATTATATATGCTCTGAAATTCAAACTGAATCGTATAAAAACTAAATTACGTTCCGGTTCATTTATTGAGTTTGCCAAAAATTTTTTTTTTTTTTAATGAGTTTTTTTCATTGCTCATATTTGTTGTAATTCATCAACAAAGCGCAGTGAACTGTTTGCCGCGCGTTCTTCATATATACAGCATTATTTTTATTTAGATAAATTTCTGTAAGCCTAATGGTTTTGCTGCTAAGTTCACGGAAAACTTTTTTAAATTATAAGTTTTTCCCATGAACAGCGCAAAAGTATTTTATACAAAATTTATCTCAAACATATGTTTATCCTTTATAATTATACATGCTCTGAAAGGTATTCGTATTCAACCATTGTTCATTTCATCAGATAACACGATCTAGTTTGGACATGAGTTGCAAAAAAAGAAAAAAAAGAAAAAATTCAAATCATTGAATGGCATAATACTTTTTTACTACTCATCTGATTGTAATTAAATTTTTACAACTTGTAAAAATTGGTGAGAAGATACACCTTTTTTATTTATATAAATTTGTTGTAAACCCAACGGTTTTGCCCTGCTCACAGTTCAACTTCTTGATTATTTTACTAAAAAAAATTTTTTCACATGAGGCAGCCTAATCGGGTATAACAAAAAATTCAACACTATTTTATACTTTTCCTTTTTTGTTTCAATTTCGTATACATTGATCAACATTTTGATGTATGATTTCAGGCAAATTTAAAACTTTCGTTATGTTTCGGATAACTTTTAAATTTTTTGGAAGAATTTTTTTTTTTTGAGATTTAGCAAAAAAATAAAAAAAAAAAAAAAAAAATTATCTATATATTGCTGCTAATTGTGAGTTATTTCATAAATCATATGTGTATAGTAAGTATTTTAGTGAAATCCGCTTGCAAAAATCTTTTGTAGTTCAGCAGAAATTCACTGTTAAAAATTGCTGATCAAAATGCTGATTCATGATATTTGGGGAAGAAATTACACATCTAAACCTTTTTGCATGTGTCATTGAAACAAATATTGTAGAGCAATCTTTCCTCTTTCGAATGGTGTATAATTTATCCAAACAATTACATTAGATGTGCTCGACTTAATCTCACTTAATCCCTCACGAACTTTTATGAAAGGTCAATTTCAGGCCTTGATACGGTATCAAGGCCGAAATATCAAGGCCAAGACCGAAATATCAAGGCCAAAACATCGAAAAGGGGGCTAAGCAACCTAAAAGGGGGGTCAATCGTAGAAGGAAGGAACCATCCTAACACTTCTAATACACAAGGCAAAGCGAATCCTCATACATAACAAACATAGGGTAGACTACTAATATTAGGTGTTTCTATGAGAAGGACATGTCACTTGCTAGCAGTGTAGAAAGGGGTTGGTCTATCTGGTAGAAGGAACGCATCCTTAACACCATTCTAATATATTAGCGCAATTCGACTGCTACTGTACCTTATAATCTAGGGTTAAGGCATTAATATGGGGTGGTAGTTCTAGAGATGTAGGACATAGTCGTGCCTAGAAGCATAGAAGTAATCAGTATGCAAGCTGAAACCTCAAAAATGAATTCTACACCATTGAAACAATTATGTAGACAACCTCAGTTTGTTCTATATATGTGGTAGGAGCCTGAATTCCATTCGGGCACCGCAACCACAAGCTCCGGCTCCGGCTCCGGCCCATATGGTTCGCCATTTATTTTAACATAGCCATTCTATTTTATTTATTCTCTTCTATACACTCACCCAATTTTTAGCTTTCTAAGTCCATTTTTTTTAATTTTTTAAGGGGGTGGGGCCCCCCAAACCCCTTTGACGTAGCGGGCTTGAAACATCGGATGTCTACAGATGTTTGCAACATATAAGGAAAGAACATACCAAGTTTGAAAGAAGATTACGAATACTCTAACACCTCTTTTGCTAAGATATGTCATTTTGGGTCATTTCTTGCCCAATAAATGACCCGGCTGGGGCCCTTGGGACTATGGCGTTCGGAAAGTAATACGGGAAATCTTATTTTGAGATCCAGTTCTACCCCTGTTTGACACCCGTCATTGATAGGTTTTTTGACGAAGGGTACGCCATTTACGAAAAACGCATTCTAAAACCGCAATGGCTGAAACGTCATGCTCGGCATTAGCGGCATCGACTCGGGATACCTCAAAACATACTAGCAACCACGAGCTCGCTTCATAGCTCAAGAAACAAAAATGGTAGAAAAGGGGGGTAGGGTAATATCTAAACTAACTCTTGTTAGGAGTGAATCGATTCCGTGTAAACCACAGGAATCGATTCTATCAGTTGGTGCGAATATGTAATCGATACAATTATCGTAATATTCAGGCATATACGAGTCGCACTAGAAAGGGTTTAGAAGAGGCGGTGGGGGTAACTATACTCATAGAAGGAACCACCTAGCAGCCCTTCTAAATGTATGCCAATCCCAACGACTCCCCGTACTCCGTATAACCTAGGGTAGGCACTAATACCCGGTGTATTCTATGACGTAGGACATGTCATACAAAAATGGTAGAAAAGGGGGGTAGGGTAATAACTCCATAGAAGGAAGCCTCCTAGCACCTTCTAATATACACCAGAGTGCGATCCCGTACCCAAATAACAGGGTTCGACACGTAAGAATCCGGTGAGTTCTACAATATTAGGTCAAAACAAGCTAGAAAGCTAGAAGGAAATTAATATTTGCGAATATATAGAGGTATAGAAGATATAGGAAATATAATGCAAATACTAGATATAGGAGGCGAAGGTGACCTTTTCCGGCATGCTAGTCACTTTCTGAAGTGCCTTTTATGCGGCACCCCTTTTGAAGTCTCTCTGTTCTCCGCTCCCTTATCAGTTTTGTTGTTGTGCTTAGATAGAGATCAGGTTCGCCTAATTTTACTGGCTCTACTGACTAATATATATATCTATATATATATATATATATATATTATATATATTATATATTATAGAGTATATATATATATATATATATATATTATAAATATAATATATAATATAGGGATTATATATATATATATATATATTATATATAATATACAATATATATTTATACATACTATATATATATAATATATATATATAATATAATATATAAT
>JABUQX010062738.1:27500-34343 GCA_015478945.1 Trachelipus rathkii | reverse complement strand
GATTCCAACAATGTTATTCCTTTCCCTGATCTATTTAGGTTTTTGAGATATGAGTTGTAGTTTTAAACCAAATTTCACCATATATATATATATATACGGGTATATATATATATATATATATATATATATTATAAAATTATATATATATATATATATATTATATATAATATATATAATATAATATAATATATATATATATTATATATATATATATATATATAATAATATAATTACACCACAAATAGTGGTCGGTCAGATAAAAACAAGATAAGCAAATTCAAATTAATATCTACACCGATATAACTCTACAACCATTACAAATGCAAGAAAAACATGGCAGTTATTCCAAAATGATCGCCATCATACCTCAACACAAGCCTTAAGACTGTTACTGTTAGGTCGTCGTCTATCGCAAGCAGGTTACGACCTTCATCGGAAAGTTTCTTCAGCGCCATTCGTTAAAAAAAATATATTGGGATGTCGTCTTAAACACGTAAAACTGCCCATAATGTCATCCTAAGCATTAAGATCGAGGCGGATGCCGGAGAGCCAACCAGTAGAAAAATGTGGAACATTGAGTAGACCTTGATTAGGTGCCGGTGCAGAATCCCTGATGAAAGGTTCAAGGTTCATTTTGGAAGCACGGGTTTGACTAGGGATTTTACCACCCCTCCAGAACGGCTTGCTTGTAACACGGTAGCCGAAGTTTTAACACCTTTCTCACAACAATGGATGTCTGTGATCACATCGTATATCATTCCCCACCAAACAGTCACAGAAGTCTGATGGTGACCTCTTTGGATACGTGTACGATTCTGCTGTTCCTAGATGACGCACATACATCCGTATTCAATTTGTTGTTAAAACATTCTTCCACGGTAAAGATTTTTTCGTCTGTAAAAAGAATTTTTTCTGTGAAAGAAAAATGAAGAAGACTCACCGGCCAACAGGTGTTTAGACTTCTCTCCTTTCTTTCATTAGGACAAACCGTTACGTGAAAAATGTGAGTGGAAACTGTTTGTAAGCCTTAACCTTAGGACCTTCTCATGACGATTGCGAGACAGTAAATTGTTAAGAATCTGCATTATCACGTGACATGATGTTTCGCTTACGAGAGGATTTAATCAATTCGTTCCTTTACAATTAATTTGGACAGAACGCGGTATCTAACAAACGTGGACTGTCAGATCTATAGCAATCTTTTATATCACCAGTATAACTTTATGGCCCGGATACACAAACATAACTGCTATTACCTAAACCGTGTTGCAGATTCTTAAAAATGGTACGTACCTGTTTTCATATAGCTCTTTACGGCTGGCACCTTGCACCATATAATGCTACACCCGTCCCTGGCGTTCATAGGCGAACGGGAGTATGCGTAGGCCGAAGATCAGCTAGTAAAGTGGGAGTACAGCGTAGTGGAGGGGGAGCAGCGTTGATCGATGAGGAGACTGAGACGGTGGAATTGCCGAAGCAGCTAGAGGTCGCGGCGTGGGATGTTGTGGTGTTGAAGGCGCACTATCACGGAAGAGACGAGGGGGAGAGAGTCGCCTTAAACCAGAGTCCCGGTGGCATCCTTGTCGAGGGAAAACATTTTTCCCCAAATGTATAATTTCAATGAGAAGGACTGGAGCGGTGCAGGAAGGGAAGTGGGCCGGTGGCGTCACGCAGGATGATGATAATGTAAATTGCACTTTCTTCATTTTTTTTTTTTTTTGTAAATTTTACTAGATTCTTTATATAAAATATATATATATAATATATATTATATATATATATATATAATATAGGTATAATATATATAGTAATATATATATATATTATATATATATATATATATATAATATATATTTATTATATATATATATATAGATAGGTATATATATCCAATATCAGCAGGTGGGGCACGCAATTTTAAACTTTAGAGCGTAAACGCAAAAGCGCAAAGTGGAAAAAATTTAGTCCGCAAGCGAAAAGCGCAAAATATTTTCAAAAAAAATATTTTTGCCGCAAGCGCAAAGCGCACATGTCCGAAAAACTTAGTCCGCAAGCGCAAAAGAGCAAAATTTTTCAAAAAAAGATTAGTCCGCAAGCGTCAAGTCGCACTATGTCCGCAATGTTTAATTTTGTGTTTAAAAAGCACAAGATTTAGGGAGGTCGCCAAAAAAATATGAAAAAATATGCAATTTTAAAGACGAATTTACTTTTTAAATTTTAAATTAAAGATGAATATATATAACCAAAAATGAGAAAATTTTTAATCTTAATTCAATTATAAAATGGATCTTGTCTCCTCGCTCTCCTCTTGGCATTCTGTAATAGATCATATTCCCTTAATGAATAGTATAAATTTTTCAAAATTGATAGATGCCATGGTTGCCCTCTTTGCTCTTAGAATCTCGGAGCCTTGACTAAACAACCTCCCACGACCGCTGAGCTGGCTAATGGGATATTATACTTAATAAACAAGCTCACCCAGAACCTCTTATGGAATTCACACGGATAACAGGTTGCCTAGTGAGAGAGTATGTGGTAAAAGATTACTGCATTCTAATAGATTTCAAGATTACACTTCGAACGGTAACTTTCCCGTATAGTAGGCCAATCGGTTTTCCTTGTGTAAGCAGCGGTGATCAGTATCGTTGTGTGTATCCCAATTTAAGAGCACAAAAGCACCAAAGAAGGTGTGTGAGATGCCCAATCACAAGTGAACCGAATATAAACAGTAAGTGATGCTATAGATAGATAGATAATAATAAAATAATAATAATAATAATAAATAATGAAGAATAAAAAAGATAGTAGATATAGATAATAATAGTAATAAATTATTATTATTAGTGATGATTATTATATGGGAAATTATATTATTAGGTTTATGGTAGGATTATTATTATTATTATTATTATTATTAATTATTATTGTTTATATTATATATTATTATTATTTATATGGGTATTATTAATTTTTAATTATTAATTATTAGTTATTATTATATGTATATATATATATATATATTCATATTATTATTATTATTATTAATGTATAGTAGTGAATTAGATATATGTATATAATATATATAGTATATATAGGTATATATATATATATATATATAATATATAGATATAAATATTATATATATATATTATATATATATAAGCGCAAATTATTTAGATAGAGCTCAAACGCAAATTATTTAGATAGAGCGCAAATTTTGCGCTTTTGCGCTCTTAAAAAAGTTGTTAAGCGCAAAATGCGAGAAAGGCGCGCATTTTAGAAATTTCGCGCAAAACGCAAAACGCACATGTTTTACCTAAGCGCTAAGTATTGCGCTTTTGCGTTTTTTTTGCGCTGGTTCATTTTGCGACTTGGCCCACCTCTGAGTTATATATATATATATATATTATATATAGTATATTATATATATATAATATTATATAGGTATGGGAAGTTAGTATAATTAGTATATAGTGAGGTATTAAGAAGTAGATTATATGTGATATAGTATATGAATATATATACGGTAGGAATTATATATATATATATATATATATATATATTTATATATAATAATATAATATATATAGTATATAATATAATATATTATATAATATAGGTTATATATAATATATATATATATATATATATTATATATATATTATATATAAATAGATATAGTAATTATATAAATATATATATAGTATATATATATATATATATATATATTATATATATATATATATATATATATATATATTATATATATATAATATAAAAAAATAGTTAAATATATATATAATTATATATATATAGGGTTGTGAAAAAAACTGTTTTTTTTATTTGGTTTTTTTTTAAAAAAAAACACCCGCGTTGGATATGAACAAAATTTTTCTTTTTGTTTTTTTTAAAATTACCTCTTTTTAATGTATATAAAAGATGTTTTTAAATTAAACAGTATAGCCAATACCTTTCTAGGCCTAAAATTGACTATTAATACGGCATTTATATATACAGTGTTACATTATATATATATATATATATATATATATATATATATATATATATATATATTATATATATAGTATATGATATTATATAGTGAGGTTATATATATATATATATATATATATATATATATATATATATATATATGATAAAAAAAAGGATGGTATAACAGGTGGTTTTGGGGGTTGTCAGACGAAAATGAGAATGGTAGAAGGTGATTGATTCTGTGCAGGGAGAGTATTGTGTGTAAGTAAGTCTCTTTCTTTAAACACAGAAGTATCCATAAGTATACTAAGAGTTGGTTGTAGGATAGAGATGTATCAAAGTGAAAAGTATGATTGATTTTTGTTGGTGAAGAAGAGTTGAAGTATGATTGGATGTTAAATCAGTTGAGGGGTTTAGAAATGGGATTATCGGATCATTATGTTGTTCTATGTAAAATTAAAGTTAGTGGGGGGACTTGGATGGGGAGGAAGGTGATACGGAAGGAAGTGCGTGCAAAATTAAGAGTGAGAAGTTAGTTGAACAAGGTAAGTAAAGGGTAAGTATGTAAAGAACGCTAGCAAGTAAAATGCAGGTTGAATGTGAACAAGTTTGAAACGAAAATTGGAAGCAAATGAAGGAAAGCCATTGTTAGCAGTGCAAAAAGAAGTTATGTGGGTGTTCAAAAGTAGAAGTTAAGAATGATAAAGTGAGTGATGGAATGAATAGGTGATGCAAGCGGTTAAAAGTAAAAAAGAAGCGTGGTTGAAGTACTAAAAGCAAATGAATGTTGAAGTTTCAAAAGAAAAGATGCTTGGAAATTATATTAAGACGAGGAAAAGGAGCGAATGCTAAAAAGATACATACGTAAAGAGAAAAGAATGAGGTTAAATGAACAGTTTGGAAGGGTATGAGTATGGGGGCATACAAGGGAATAGGAAGCTCGTCTGGAAGGAAGCGCGAGAAGGTTAAGAATTAGAATAAGGGGAACCTTGCTCAGAATAGATGAAATAGGGATGGGTGTTTTGTAACTGATTGAAGATGGATGTGAGTGGGTGTGGACAGAAACCACTTTGAAAATCTGGTATAATATTGGCAGTAATTTGATGAGGGTGATTAATGATGTGTGTGGGTTGATGGGTACAAGAAGGAATAGGTGTATTTTGGGGATTGAGGTTATAGCATAAGGAGGAGAATGGGTAGAGTGAAAAAGTTGAAGAATGGTAATCTGGCAGGGTAGATGAAAATTACTGGGTGGAAATGATTCAAGAACGGAGGCAAGATGGTGAGAAAGTTGAAGAATGGTAAATCTGCAGGTTAGATGAAATTACTGGTGAAATGATCAAGAACGGAGGCAAGATGGTGATTGATTGGATCTTGAATTTGTTGTGAATAAAGCGTTTATGGAGGGTATAGTTTCGAGGGATTGGAGGAGAGCAGTAATAGTACCTTTATATAAGGGTAAGGGAGATAAAGGGAACTGCAGAAATTATAGGGTATTTAGTTTATTGAGATATATGCTGGTGTTTTGCGTCGAAAGAGTAGCGCAGGTGAGGCTGAAGGAGCTGATTTGGTGTAGAACAAGTGCTTTAGGAGTAGTTAGAAGGGATGTGTGATCAAATCTTAATTGAAGCAAATGATAGAGAAAGATAGAGAGAGAGAGAATAAATTGTATTAGGGTTTTATGGATTTGCAACAGGGTATGAAGGGTTAATAGGGAAGGACGAGAGTGGTTAAGTGAAGTATTATGTGGTGATAGGCTTCTTAAATGGAATCCAAAAGTATGTATGGCGTAGTGAGGCGTGTGTAAGAATAAATGGTGTCAAAAGTGATTGGTTTAGTATTAATAGCGGAGTGAGGCCGGGTTGTGTTATGTCTCCTTGGTTATTCAATTTGTAAATGGATGGGGTTATGAAAGAATTGAAGGTGGGCGGGACAGGAAATATTTGGTGTTAGAAGATGGAGATGAGTGGAGGGTGCCCTACCCCTATTATTATGCGGGATGATTTGGTTTTGTGGGCGAATCTGAAGAGTTTGAGAGGATTTAGGTAGAGAATTTTGCAGGGTGTGTTAAAAGGAGTGTTTGAATAGTAAACGTAGATAAGATTGTTAGTTATGGTTTGTGAGTGAGGACATTCCTCAGTGTGAAGTTATGTTAGTGGTGTGAGCAGACTGGAACAAGTGTCGGTTGGAGTTTAAATATTTAGGGTATATGTTTGGATGAGAAGGGAAGGTACGGATGATGCAGAGTTTAGTAGGAAAGTTGTTGGAATGGCAGAGGTGGCTGTTGCAAATTAAAAAATCGTTGGTGAAGAAAAGGGACTAAGTCTTTAGTGCGCTAGGCGTCTTACATGACGGAGTTGTACCTGTGTTATGTATAGTTAGTGAGACTATGATCTAATAAGAAGTACAGATCTAAAGTTCAATGTGTTCAGATGGACAATCTTAGGGGCGATGCTAGGTGTGAGAAGAATTGATAAAATGGAATGAACATATTAGAGAGTTGTGTGGTGTGGAAGAAAGGGGTAAACGAGAGAATAAATGAAAGTATGTTGATATGGTTTGTGTTCATGTGGAAAGGATGAATGATAGAAGGTTGTTAAGAAGATGTATAGTGGCGAGTGTGTGAAAACCGACGGCTGGGAGATCGAAGAAAACGTGTGGATTGATCAGTAAACGAATGTTCTAAAAGGACGAGAAATGTGAGTTTGCAGAGGCGAGAATAAAGGTGCATAGTAAGAGAGAATGGCGGGTTGTTGTTAAGGGGTATGGTTGTTGGCTCCACCTAGGTCAAGGATGAACCCTGTACACTGACGGATTTACCATTAGTGAGGGTCCGTCGCAGTCCCGTGA
>JABUQX010062738.1:12500-25000 GCA_015478945.1 Trachelipus rathkii | reverse complement strand
AAGTCATTCAAATTAAAAGAAGTTGCTGATGAATAGTTTGCTGCCTAGATGTCTCATTAGTTCGTTCTGGTAAGAAACTCGTTTACCGTTAGAAAAAGCTTAGGCTAATTAACAAACTAACAGAACCGTAGAGCTATAGTGATAGTTATAGAACTAATTAACTAACAGATAGTCTAGTTTTCTATTAACCTAATAACCGGTAGATTAGATCATTACCGTCCTTATTAGTATCTGAACGCAGTTGTAGTCATAGTATCAGATTTTAGTTCTGAGTTTAAGTGTGAATGTTTGGGGACTTTCTTTCTTCCGGGTCATTTCAGTTCGGAGCGCCATAACTTCCCTTGCGGGCTTCAGATTCACTGAGTGCTTCGTCACTCTCCCCAACACCGTGATCCAAGAGCTTTCCTGGTGCCCGAACAGGGACGCGAATGTTTTCTCCGGTTCCTGAAGGAACACGTATGACTGATTTTTGAATGACTTGAATAGTGGTAGTAATAGAGTTAGGTCAGTAGATCAACCGTACCAGTAGTCATAGTCATAGTAGTCATTATAGTTTTATAGTTATAGTGGTGGTAGATAACGAGTACCAGAGCAGGCTAACTCGAGATCTGCGCAGCAATATAAAAATTCATACAATAATTTTGTTCGAATTTCTAAATTAGATACTGCTTGCTTTATCCAGATTTCACCTTCTCTGTCGCAAACACCTTTCTTTCTTATCATCATTTTTTTTGTCATAATATTTATTTTTGTGATATATTGAAATATACTTGAAAATAATATCTTGCCTAACCATAATGCAGCCTTCTAACAGATTTTCAGAGTTGCAGAGTTTGAATGGGGGCGGGAATGGTGATGATGGGGAGAGGGTTGTTGCAGGAGCGCAAGTTTTGGTGAATGTGGGTGATGAAGTGGAAGATTTACCTCCACCAACACAAAGGGAAATGTTGGATTTTATCAGGGAAAAGGAAGAGAAAGAGAAAGAACAGAGACGAGACCCAGCTTTCGCTCGGGGTCGTCCTTCTAATATAGAACCTGTGTCAGATACTCCTTTGCAGGAGTTTGTAGCTACAATGACACAGGAATTCAAGTTCCTTAAGGAGGAGACTGCGTTGTTGCGAGCGCAGCAACAACTACAACCAATACAACAACCTGCTAGGGTTGTTCCTCCCAGTGGTATTGTTCCTGGTACTGTTCCTAGTACAACTGATCTGTTGGGAACAGACTTTTCGTTATTAAATTTTGGTTCTCCTTCTGGTTCTCCAGTAATAGCTATGTCGGAACCTAATCCATACACGACAGCTCATGTTTATGGAGTGTCACCCTCTGACGCTGTTTACACGACGTACACGACACCCCTTAATACACAACCGACTGACGTGACTTACGTTCAGACAACTGTAAACTCTCCTTTCCAAAGTCAAGGTATCTTTGAGCCTTTGACTTCAAGTATTTCCGCAATGCCGATTCCAGTTGCTGCAGTATCAGCACCATCAGATCATCGTCAACATGGATCAACAGGTCCTGCAGGACAAATTGACAACAGACCTTATTTTCCACCACCACCACCAACATACAACACAGCCAATAATCAAGTACCACCGCAGTTCTTTGCTCCTTCTAGATTGGACGTTTTAGAACGACACATGCTTATGATGTCACAATCCATATTGTATCTGGCTGAAATAGCAAAGAATTCGCGGAAGGTCAAGGTGGTAGATCCAGGAAAGTTCAAATACGAAGCTGACCAGGATCTTGTCAGTTACTTTGCAGATTTTGAACAATATTGTTCATTCAACTATCCCAAATCTCCTCATCAGTGGTTGCGCTTGTTAGGAAGACAACTTGAAGGTTCTTTCCTTCAGCTGTATCAGCTCATCATCAAGGATGATAGAAATTACGGATCCGTCAAAGAAACTTTGTTGGCTTGGTTTCACCAAGAAGAAAAACGGAAGAATGAACATAAGCTAAAAGCTTATCATTCAGCATACAGAACACCAGGCGAGAGTATCCGTATGTATGCTCTTCGCCTAGAACATCTAGCCAAGAAAGCATATCACGGTCTAGAAATGAGAGAGCATGATTCCTTACGAACTGCTTTTCTCCTCAGCCTACCTCCTTATGTAGAGAAACGGATTTCAGAATACATCAAACAAATTGAGGAGGATAGTACTGAACGTGTACTCTGGAGTAAGATTGTAAGCTTAGCCGATTCTTTCGATCGCGATTACAATAAGGGTAAATCTACAGTAGCAGTTTCCAACAATTATACTCCAGAGCGAAATAACAGTAAAACGGATCAATCAAAGACTGACCTTGACTCAACAATCACGATTGACATTGTAAATCCAGGTTGGTCCGATGTTCTTCAGAATACTCATAATGGACAAAAGTCTCACAACAAAGAGAAAACATATCATAACACAAATCAGGGATGGCAATTTTGGCCAACATTTTTGTGTGGTATTTATATATGGATTCGTGTACGTCACGTCGAAATATGAATATTGCAAGTTACAAATTATATATCGCGTGACGTTACGAATCTGAAAAAAATAGAAAAAAAAATAAAAAAAATAAAAAAAATCACAAATTGATTTTTTTTAAAAAAAATCAAAAAAATCACCAAAATTGCCATCCCTGCTCAAAAGTATATCAAATAATAAACAAAAAAGAGAAAAACATATCATAAACAAATCAGAATAAGAAATCTTATCCCTCATCCACTAACAGTTCAAATAGTCGGTTTTACAGAGATACCCAAAACACTAGCCGACGCAGTCACAACAATACACAGACACACACATATCGCAATGAGAACACTAACAGAAATCACCTCTGTTGCGATTACTGTGAGAAAGTTGGGCACACAATGGATGAATGTTACAAGTATCTCGGGATATGCTCGTATTGCAGAAAGAGGGGGCATGTAAGGGATGAATGTAGATCCTTAAGATCTCCTCCACGTACAACACAAACAAATTCTGGTAGAGTGTGTCCGTTTTGCAAGGGCCCACATGCCGGAATTAATTGTACACATAGAACACCACCGCGCAATCAGACTCAGAGGAATACACATAACAGATCACCACAATCCTCTGGTCAAAACAGGAAACATAGTAATTCCCCACGCGCGGACAATACACACCAGCAGTCACGAACTAATACACGTGACACTCCGCTTCCGCAACGAAAATTTCTGGACCCATGCGATTGGTGCAAAAAGTCGCACTATGAAGGAAAATGTATGGGCCCATCAGAAGCAGATCAAGCGGGAGCTTTAAACTCCAAATCTCCCCGGAAATGAGCCATCCGGTGGAGACGAATTTACAGCAGTCCATGTTGAACCATATAGTGGCTCCTCATGCAGAAAAAATAGTAGAAATATAAGCATAGTGCTAGTTGTAATGTAGAAACCTTAGTGGTTAGTAGTATAGTGCTAGTCCCTCTCTTAACAGAAAACAGTAGCAGCAGTTAGTAGGCAGTGATGTAGTAGTGCAGATACAGTAGCAGTTAGCAGTAGTGCTAGTCATTTTCATGCATAAACGGTAGTGGTTAGCAGTAGTGATAGTAGTAGTGTTAGTCCTTGTGTGAATGTTGTAACATCAGACACTCAGGGGAAAACACTTGCCTCATTAGACATTACATCCTCTTACTCAGGTGTAAATGCAACTATTAGCAAAGCTACAGTAAAAAAAGATTTAAGGACGATATCGGTGGATTTTAATACCACCAAGTCAATCCACTTGTAATATGTGTAGCTTTTTCTCGGAATAGTTCAGGCTTTTACGGCTGCATGGTTGATAGCGGATCAGGTGTCAGCTTGATCAGTTCATCTCAAGTTTCTGACCATCTCAGCCATGTTGAGCTTCTGCCCTCTGCCGAAGTCGGTATAAAAGCCATTAGCGGGTTGCAACATAATCATGTAGTTTATATACAGAACTACATAAAAATTCCGCTCTTTTTCGAAAATGGGTTTTCTGTTCCTCCAACTCTTTTCTTTATAGTTCCTACCGAATTTATGCCAGAGTTAATGGTACTCGGTGCAGCTTCTCTGCGGGAGCTTAACCTTTTACCGGATTTGTCCTGTAGGGAACTTGTTTACCGTTCTGAGGGTAAGCTAGAGGTCATTGCTAAGGATTACTGCTTTAATAGACCCTTTTTCAGTTGTGTTTTGGTCCATTCAATTTTGATTTCCCCATTTTCATGCAGCTTTTTGGACATTAAGGGTCCTTCGGATGTACCACCAGTGTTGGTGGAGTTCCAAGGCAATGAACATCCTTCTCTTATTTCTGTCTCTGGGGTAGTGGATCTTAACACTCCTGGACCTCAAATTGCCGTCCTTAATGTTTCCGACCGCCCTCAGTATATTCGGAAAAACACCACTATCGGACAATTATTTCCTCTTACTACCGAAGCAAAAATAGAAGTCCAGAATCTACGAGTGGACGTGACTCAAACGTCCGATTCTAATGGTACATCTACCTGGACTGTAGAACGCTTAATGGAGGAATTCAGTATTGCTGCATTACAGATAACTGAACAGCAGAAGCAGGACTTGATTACGATTTTACTAAATCACCAAGCAGCATTAAGTGTTGGAGATCACGATGTCGGTGTAGCCACCAACATCACCCACTCCATCGAATTAGAAACCGACAGACCTGTTCGGATTCCCGTCCGTCGTTTTCAAGGACCACTTGCCCAGGAAATCGAACAGCAATGTCGGGATCTTTTGGAACAAAATATTATTCGACCTAGTAGATCACCGTATTCAGCTCCAGTTGTTCCGGTCAGAAAACCAGATGGTACTTTACGACTTTGTATTGACTACCGCAAGCTAAATAATGTCACAAAATCCGACTCTTTTCCATTGCCTAACCTAATCGACATGATATACAATATGTATGGGAATACATATTTCTCTACTATAGATCTAGTGAAAGGTTATTACCAGGTTGCAATGGAGCCGGAAAGTGTTGAGAAAACGGCGTTTTCCACTCCGTTCGCTCAATATGAATATTTGAAGATGCCGTTCGGTGTAAAGAACGGTCCGGCTACATTCCAGCGTGGAATGATGCTTGCGCTGACCGGGTTGCCATGGTCCCGAGTGATGGTTTATCTGGACGATATTATCGTTCTCAGCACTACTTTTGAAGATCATCTCGTCACTCTGGAACAGGTTCTAACTGCATTAGAACGGAATGGTTACAAACTTAAACCCAGCAAGACTCGTCTCTGTCGAACTGAGGTTGAGTTTCTAGGCCATCATATTTCCAGAAAAGGGATTCTCCCCTTACAGAAAAATATTCAGGGAGCATTAGAGTTTCCAGTGCCCACTACTGTGAAACAGCTTCGCCAATTCTTAGGAATGGTAAACTTCTATCGCTGTCATATACCCAATTTCTCCCAGATCAGTAAACCGTTATCTTGCCAAACGGGAGGTAACTGTTAAGTGGACCTCAAAATGTCAACAGGCTTTTGAGGAGTTAAAAAAGGCCCTGGTAAACCCTCGTTTGTTAGGATTTCCCGATTATGACTCCACTGCATCACCGATGGAACTTCATGTCGACGCTTCCGACATTGGTGCCGGAGCGTGTCTCTCCCAGATCCAACAAGATGAACGCAGACCAATAGCCTTTATTTCTATGACCTTCAATGGTGCTCAGAGGAATTATGGAGTCATAGACAAAGAGCTAACGGCTTTACGATGGGCAGTAAAGTCCTTGAGACCCTTTTTGCGTGGAGTCAGGTTCATCATTTTTACTGATCATATGCCTCTGATTTACTTACAGAACATGAGTCTAGTCGATGGTCGACTAGCACGCACCATGGAGGAGTTAAACGAATTCGATTTTGAGATTCGTCACATTGCTGGTAAAAGCAATGTGGTAGCCGATGCTCTCTCACGCTCGCCAATAGATCCTGACTCTCCTCCGGATCCTGATCTTTCTGTACATCCGTCAGTAGATTTCATACCCGATGGGTTTTTCGTTCTTGAAATTCCGGGAGGTGGCGATTCTCTATATCGTTGCTTCTCAACCTATTTGTATAGTTCCTCTGATCGTCATGGAGACGTTCGAACAACAGTTATAGAAGAACTTCGCAAACATCCACATAAATATCGGCTACAGGGCCGACACGTACAGAAAAAGTTGCGACTTTTACAGCTTCCAGGACAGTTGCCCATTCCAGAGGTAATTGATGCCTTTTGTGATCTTTTCAAGGTGTCAGTTGTCATTTATTACAATGATAAACATCCCATAGTCTATGGAAGCCAGTTTATCGACCGAGTTTGTTATCTCAAGTGTCTGGGTGGTGTTCATTATAATTATCTGATGCCCACCACCCCAGACAATAGTACGTCGTAGCCCTTTTCTACATATGTAGAAACTGAATTAACAGTTATCCGACATGATTTTCTTCAAGATATCTTCAAAATATCTTCTGTTTCTCATGCTATTCACTGCCACTTGTGTTCTTGTGGTATTCCGTTCTCTTCATTGTCATCTGGTTCGTTTTCTGTTCTCTCTCTGTTTCTCTGAATGTTCTGTGGGTGGTGAATTTGTGTGTTAGAGTGAGTGTGCATGTGTGCTGGGGATGACCACCAGTGCATGTACAATGGTGATGACACATTCATTCATCTCATCTCCTTTTCATCCACATTAGTATCAAAAACATAACTTCTTACACTAGTAGAGTCTTTACAGTCATCTCAGCCTCACTGAAAACAAAGCCTATAAGATCTATAAGAACAGAGTTTGTTGGTTGTAGCAATTATATATTATTACTTTCAATTATTGTAAATATAATATTTCTCGGAAGTGTCCGATTTTTTAATTATTTTCCCCATTAGGCATTATTAAATATTTATTTTGCATATTTCATATTTACATATCTGATTACCAGAATTTACAGTGTTGAAGGTTTGCCTTAGTAGCAATTCAACCATATTTTATTTTACCAACAAACCGGACGTTCTTCTTAAACTCAACTTTGTTTCATTTTTTATTTTTCAGTACCCAGACACTTTTTAGTTCTAGGATTATATTTATAATTGTTTTTTTTTGTAATTGTAAATATTTAATTAAAGTTAAACTAAATCAAATAAATAAATAAAAAAGTGAAAATATGAAAATATTAATGAAAAAATAAAATTTAAAAAACTTTTTGAAATTTGTAAAACTTTTTTGAAATTTGAAAAAAAAATTAATATATCAGCATCGCTGAAAAACAGTGTTCCAAAACTTTGAAAGTGTAAAAAGTAAATAAATAAAATATTAAATAATATAATGTGTATATAAATGAATGACATGTAAACCAGAAACAAAAACGAAAATTAAATTAATAAATGATTTACGATTTACAAATATTTGAAAATAATTTAGAAATCAGAAACGATAATTGTAAATAATAAAATTAAATCGTTAATAAATTAAAATTAAATAATGGAACATCATTTTTTTTTATATACATATTACACAGATGCAATTAATAGAACCAGTATATTTCGTCTCTTTACAGTAACGAAGATTCTCTTAAGTTGTCGGCGCCAGTGAGCCGAATCTCCTTCGCTGTGACGTGAGAAGACATGGTTAAGAGATGAATTTACTGAATTTACTGAATTTACATCAAGAATTACCTAGACTCCTCGATTGGAGTACACCAATCAAACCCCTGGAGTCATCGTACTGACTATTCGTCTGTTACTGCTGAACTTTTATCAGAATCATCAATCCGTCAATCTTCCGGTATCTGATCACTACAGAAAATTAAAATTCTCAACGAGGAGGATCGCGTGTTGCAGCCATTCTTTCCCCGCTTTCCTCAATAATTTTAACAGACGTCATTACAGCTTCAGTTTAGCTTTCGTAAATAGTACCAGTTCCGGTTTCATTTTGTTTGTGTGTGACTCCTGTTGGACTATTTCAGTCCGTCCCATTTCAGTTCTTCCTGTCTTTCAGTTTCAGTTCTCCGATGGAGACCTTCATCTCGCCGCTGCCCTTCCACTCCTCCGTATTATTTAATCTTCAGCTCTTCAGTACTTCAGTTTCAGTACATCATGATTATAAGAAATTTGAGTGGGGGCGTAATTTTAATGCGGGGGGATGTAAGGGTGGCTGTCGCAGTAACCCCGACTCCACCCTAATATTATTTCTGAAAGGTGCATCACTAATATATATATATTTATATTTTTAATTATATATATTATTATTTCCATTCCTACTTATAATCATATGCACTTTCTCCCATTCTACTAATTTATCTGTCTTTAGGTAAAATAATTAGACTAGTCAATTCCAGACATTATATATTCTGATTTTTTGAAAGTGGACATTTTCCACCACGACCCATTATTGTCTCTTGCTGTCAAGAGGAATTACACATCTCTGGAAGTAAGTCTTCACAGTTTCCAATCTTGATGTTAGATGTGTAACCAGCAGCTCCATTGATTTATGAGTGCTAACCCTCTTTTTCTTCAACAGACTTTTCTTCAGTCAGCAAATCATCTTTAAAGACTTTCCCAGTGCCCTTGCTGAGGGATTAATTCCCATAGGGTAAGCACTCATTTTAGCTTCAATATCATTCTTATTTATTTTTCACTCACTGTAATAACAGCATGGAGCTTCTCTATATTTGACTTGTCTAATTACAGGTGCCTATATTGGGACAACAACATTGCTACTTTAGGGTGCTATTATCGGCTACTGCTAATTAATTGTCTACATTACAGGTGCTAGTTTCGGGACAGATTTCAACTTTGCCTATATTGGGAGCATTTCAGCAAATTGCCTATCTTGGGAGCATTTCAATACCTGCCTATCTTGGGAATTCAACTTTGCCTATTTTGGGATCATCAACTTTGTTTTTGCCTATTGCTATTTTTGTGCCTTATTGCCATCATCCTGCTTTTGTACTTGACTTGTCACCAATTAACAGATCCAGTTGGACTCATCAGAAAGACAAGACTGCAAAGCCAAGTTGAGTTTTGGTTCATGTTTTGCATCTCACACACACAAACAAATTAATTCAATGTTCCATTATTATTTATATTCTTTTATGTAAATAATTTTGGAAATTCGAACATACAGTTCCGTCTGTGATTACTTTTAATGCAGACCATGATTTTACAGGACCTCGATAGGTCACGAATGATGTAAATAGCTTCCCTCCCTTAAAAGTTAGTTTTTAAATAAAATTAGAAAAGGAAGCATTTTGTTTCTCCCCCTTCTACTCAGTTAACGTTTAATGATTACTTATTTACGGAGGGAGAGGAAGTCATTCAAATAAAGAAGTTGCTGATGAATAGTTTGCTGCCTAGATGTCTCATTTTCGTTCTGGTAAGAATCTTGTTTACCGTTAGAAAAAGCTTAGGCTAATTAACAAACTAACAGAACCGTAGAGCTACAGTGATAGTTATAGTATTAACTTACTAACTGATAGTATAGTTTTCCTATTAACCTAATAACCGGTAGATTAGATCATTACCGTCCTTATTAGTATCTGAACGTAGTTGTAGTCATAGTATCAGATTTTAGTGCTGAGTTTAAGTGTGAATGTTTGGGGACTTTCTTTCTTCCGGGTCATTTCAGTTCGGAGCGCCATAACCTCCCTTGCGGGCTTCCGATTCACTGAGTGCTTCGTCACTCTCCCCAACAACGGTACCGCGATGGACTCTCAACTATGACATCTCGTCAATGTTCATTCCTTGGCCCAGGTGGGCTACAGCCGTAACTCCTCATAAAACCCCGCCATTCACTCATGTTATGCACCTTTCTTCTCGCTTCTGCCAAACTCACATTTCTCTCCTCCAGGCAATACTTTTCTGAGTCATTCTACTTTTTCTTCTGTCTCTTATCCGGTTGATTCCCAACACACTCACCACTATACATCCGTTTAATTGACCGACTATCATCCATCCTTTATACATGCCTAAACCATCTCAACGTACTTTCATTTATTCTCTCATTTACCCCATTCTCCACACCAAACAACTCTCTAATACGTTCATTCCTCACTTTATCATTTCTTTTCACACCTAGCACGCCACTAAGATTGTCCATCTGAATACATTGTAATTTAGATCTATACCTCTTATTCCAGACCAGAGTCCCACTACTATAGATTAACACGGGTAACAACATTCCCTCAAGTAAGACCCTAGTGTACTCAAGACTTAGTCCATTTACATCCACCAGCGATTTAACTGTACTAGCCACTTTAGTGCCATTCACAATTTTCCTACTACACTCTGCATCATCCGCTCCCTTTTCATTCAACATATATCCTAAATATTTAAATTCAGACACTTTTTCCAGCTGCTCACCATTTAACATAACTTCACACCGAGGACTTTTCTCACTCACAACCATAACCTTACTCTTATCTAAGTTTACTTTCAAACCCCTCCTTTTACACACCCTACCAAATCTCTCTACCAGTCCTCTCAAACTCTCTTCAGATTCGCCACACAAAACTAAATCATCCTCATATTATAGGTAGGGAATCCTCCACTTTCTTCTATTCTCCATAATTTTAACACTATCCTTTGTCACCCCTACCTCTAATTCTTTTATAACTTCATTCATATACAGATTGGATCGATAAGGAAACATAGCACATCCCTGTCTCACTCCGCTATTAATATTAAACCAACCACTTTCGACTCTATTTAATTTTACACATGCTTCATAATCGTCATACATACTTTTGATTCTATTCAGCGGCTTACCACCAACACCATATATCAATAACACCTCCCATAGAGCTTCCTTATTAATCATATTATACGCTTGTTGCAAATCCATAAATCCTAAATACAATTTATTCTTCTCCTCCCTCATTATCCCAATCATTTGTTTCAATGTTCAGATTTGATCCACACATCATCTACCACTTCTAAACGCACCTTGTTCTTCCCCAAATCAGTTCTTCAGTCATTCGACGCTCTCTTTCGACCAAAATACCAACATACATCTTCCCTACAACACTCAATAAACTAACTACCCTATAATACTTAGTTAACTTATCCCCTTTACCCTATAAAGGTGCTAATATTGTTCTCCAATCCTCGAACTATACTCACATAAACGCTTTATATACAACATCCAACCAAACAATCACCAATCGCCTATATATATAGATATATATATATATATATATATATATATATATATATAGTAGTATATATATATATATATATATATATATATATATATATATATATATTTATATATATATATATATATATATATATATATATATATATATATATATATATATATATATATATATATATATATATATATATATATATATATATATATATATATATACATATATATATATATATATATATATATATATATATATATATACATATATATATATATATATATATATATATATATATATATATATATATATATATATATATATATATATATATATATATATTTATATATATGTTATATATATATATATATATATATATATATATATATATATATATATATATATATATATATATATATATATATATATATATATATAGAATAGGTATATATATATATATATATATATATATATATATATATATATATATATATATATATATATATATATAATATGGTTTTGTGCGTGAATCTGAAGAGAGTTTGAAAGAATTGGTAGAGAGGGCAGGGGTGTAAAAGGAGGGGTTTGAAAGTTAACGTAGATAAGAGTAAGGGTTGGGAGTGAAGACAGTCCTCGGTGCAAGGTTATGCTAGATGGAGCAGCTGGAACAAGTGACTGAGTTTAAATATTTAGATATATGTGTTGGACGAAATGGGAACGGATGATGCAGATGTAGGAGAGTTGTGAATTGCAGGAAGGTGGCTGGTGCAATTAAATCCTTGGTGGATGTAAAGAGACTAAGTCTTTGAGTGCGCTAGGGTCTTGCGTGGAGGGTATGTTGTTACCTTGGGTGTTAATGTATAGTAGTGAGACTATGGCTTGGAATAAGAGGTATAGATCTAAGTTCAATGTGTCTCAGATGGACAATCTTAGGGGCATGTTAGTGAGAAGAATTGATAAAATGAGCAATGAACGTATTACAGAGTTGTATAGTGTGAAAAAAAGATAAATGGGAGAATAAATGGAATTACGTTTAGATGGTTTGGTCATGTGGAAAGGGGATGGATGATAGTCGGTTGCTGCGGATGTATAGTGGTGAGTGTTGGGAATCAACTGGCTGGGAGACCGAAGAAAAGTAGATTGAGCTCAGAAAAAAGAATGTCTGAGGAATGAAATGTGAAATTGGCTGGGGCGAGAAGCAGTGCAAGTGCATAATATAGCAAATGGCATGGTTTTGGGAGGGTGGGATGGTTGTGGCCCACCTGGGCCAAGGGAAACCCCACATTGGCGAGATGCCATTGTGAGGGTCCGTCGCGGTCCTGTAGCTCTAGTGTAGATTTTCTGACTGCGCGAGTTCTCACTAATATGTATAAAGGAGGTAAGGC
>JABUQX010062738.1:0-5000 GCA_015478945.1 Trachelipus rathkii | reverse complement strand
CAGATGCCGTTGTTGCTGGAATTGTGGCGATCAGACTAAAAAGTCTATAAGATTCAGGAAACAGAACTTGTAAATCATTCTATATGATGGTTTTTAAAATAGTTTGAATGTCTTTGTTCCGAAAGAGATTAGCATATGTTTGGTCATAAATCACGGGCAAACGGATCGGTTAATAAAGAAACCACTGTCATTTTCTTTTTCAGTAGTCATTTTTTTTAAATTTGCAAAAACATTAACGATTAACAACACCACCGCACACATCTATGTTTATAATCTGAGGATCACTTCTCAAGCTATATAATAATTAATAAGACCAAATGAAGAAACATAAGTCAATTTGTAATATTAACTAAAGCCGTTTTCGTTTTGGCATTTTGTCTTACGCTCGATAAGATAAAATCTTACGCATTTTAAGAACGGTTTCGTGCCAAATAGACAGCTAATGAATTCTTATTATTATAAAATTGTTTACAAACATTGCAGACGTAGAAACACTTATGATGGGCTTCAAGGATTTGGAGGGTATTATTACAGAAAGGAAGAATAATGATGATGTTTCAGAAAATTTTAGATTTTTGGAGATAATAATAAAAAAAAGGAGGAGAGATTATTGCCCTTTCTTCCTTACTCTTAAGGTAAATTTTCAGTGTTTGTAATATATATATATATATATATATATATATATATATATATATATATATATATATATATATATATATATATATATATATATATATATATATATATATATATATAAATATATATATATATATATATATATATATATATATATATATATATATATATATATATATATATATAGCAAAGGTTACTTAACGCCCGTTAACGGAAGTTCTGATCAAAAAAAATTTTTCATATAGCCTCAATGATACAAATAGATGCTCTTAGGGCGAAAATAGAATTCTTTTTTCCTGACCTGACCTAACTTTAACTTTAACCTTAACCTTAACCTTAAACTCTAACTCTTAAACTCTTAGAACTATCCTAACTCTAATCCCAACCTAACCTAATTTCAGCCCTAGAACAACGAAAAAAATTCATTTCGCCCTAGAACATCTATTTATGTATCATACATGCTACCTGTGAATTTTTTTTGATCCGACCTTCCGTTCCGTGTGGGCTTTATACAAATCTTTGTCCATATATATATATATAGCATAGATATATATATATATGTATATATATATATATATATATATATATATATATATATATATATATATATATATATATATTTTTTTTGATAAAAAAAACAAAAAAAACAATGAAAAGTGCATCATTGTAAATATTTCCATGAAAATTGGCTGCTAAGCTGAAAATTAAAGTAATTTTTATTCAAGGAAGCATCTTCACAAATTCAAACGGGCCTACCCACGTAGTGAAAACATTATCATTGCTTTTTTTATGAATATTTTAAGGATTAAAATTGTGAATATACAAAATTGGACACAATTCATTATCTATAAATCTTAAAAAAATTGATTCTTTTGTAAAAATAAAAGAAAAGAAAATTTCAAGATCGTTTTCTGCCATCATTTTTGTTTACATTTTTCGTAAGAAAAATTACACTTTCGGTAAGATAGGGAAATAGCACCTACGGAATTTGTCAAAATTGTACGTTTATGAGAATATTTCAATTCTTTTCTTAAATTTGACAAAACTAATTGCTTTTTTGAGAACGTTCTTATTTTTCTTGTAACAATATTGCCAAAACGAAAACGGTTTTATTCTCGGCACTAATTCTAGGATTTCACCAAGATTTGTATAACTAAATTAGAAATGAAATATCAAAACAGGATTTAATTTATAAAACAAAAACATAGTTTATTTTAAAAAACTTCTCTCTCTCTCTCTCTCTCTCTCTCTATATATATATATATATATATATATATATATATATATATATATATATATATAAATGTATATATATATATATATATATATATATATATATATATATATATATATATATATATATATATATATAGTTTCTAATTCTCCAACCGAAAAAGTCAATCTTTCATTCCCTTATTTTCCCTCTAAATCCAACCCCCAGACTGATTTTTTGGCATTCCTTCCTCCTCCTTCTCCCCTCAGGTGTCCTATGCCTTGCCTGTAACTACATTTGATTGGGTGCATGGGCTCCTAAAATCAAAACGTTAGGAAGTAGGTTAGGAATTTTAAGGTAGTGTGCTTCCGTGCTAGCCCCTCCCCTCGTTCAACCTATATTCTCTATGTCCCAATACTAATACTTTCCCCTCAGGTTGAAGCACGCACATGTCCAACCTGTTCCGGAAAAAGCTGCCCTGATCCTTCTAACTATCGCCCTATAGCTCTCACTCTGGCCCTATCTAAGACCTTTGAAACCCTTCTCAACCTCATTTCTTAAATCATCTGGAATCTCATTCACTGCTTTCCGATCGCCAGTACGGCTTTCGGCGCTGGAGGTCTACTGGCGATATACTTCCTATTTAACTGATTTATGGTTTTCTGCCCTTAGGGAACTATGTGGGGAGACTTGCGTGGTGGCACTTAACATATCCAAAGCATTTGACCGGGTATGGCATGCGTCACTGCTCTGGGTTTCCTCCTTCTCTTGCTTACTTTATGTCTAGTTTTCTTTCAAATCGCTCACATCGGCTGTTGCTGATGGGGCGACTTCCTCTTCTTTTCTGTCAGTGGTGTTCCTCAGGTTCTGTCTTATCTCCTACTTTATTTCTACTTTTCATTATCGACTTCCTCACCTGCACATCTAACCTATCCACTCGTATGCTGGATGTGACTCAACCCCTTCATTCTTCAACTCATTTCACTTCTGCCCATTTTTACTTCTAGAATTGCCTCGTCTTAATCTTTCCGGACTCTATTCTCGCTGATCTGGACAGAGTTTCTGGGTGGGGTCTCAACCTTGTGAAATCCAATTCTTTAAAAACCCAACTTCTACAAATCTCCCTAAGAGACACCTAACTTTTCTATCTCTTTTGACGGTTCTCTGTCTCTCCTGTTGGACAATATAAGCTCAACCCTTGCCTTTTAACATAAACAAATGCCCTTGCAAACTCTACATCACAATGGCTGTTAGTGCCCCCAAAGAACAAGAATCTTGCTTAGACTGAGACTTTTTTTCCTCTTCTCCTCAGTTGCTCCAGCTATACAAGGGTCTCATCCACCCTTGAATGGAGTACTGCTCTCTCATCTGGGGCTCTGGTTTCTTCCGGGCTTTTTGGTGGGTTTGTCAGTCAAAAGGCTTATAAATTGCCTGCACCTTTCCAGTTCACTGACTCTATCTTTGCGGCGCGATGTTGGTGCTTTTATCTCTTTTTCTATAGGCACCGCAGCGGCAGGTTCTCGAGGGAACTTATCACTCACGTTCCGCCCTCGGAGCACAAGGGGTGCTGTGTCGGCATGAGTTTGTGTTGATATTGGTAACCCCAGGCTTGTTCGCTGTGCTTCCTTCTTTCCCACCACCTTTGTTCTGTGGAATTCTTCACTTTCCTTCATTTGTGTTTCCAGCTGAATTTTAATCTTTCTCACTTTTAAAGCCGTCTGTGCTCATTCCTATGTACTTACGTTAGTTGATGAACATCTGAGGTGTCCAACACCCCTCCCTTGAATAGGCCTCTGCCCGTATGAGTGGTGGTGAAAACTGTATAAAAAAGTAGCAGTATGCATATATATATATATATATATATATATATATATAGGGTATAGTATATATATATATATATATATATAGTATATATATATATATATATATATATATATATCTCAGAGAAAAAATTTCTCTTATATCTAATTTAAAAAAAAAAATTAGTTTACTTTATTTTGTTTCACATATATTGCAAACTGGCAACTCTACTTATGAGTAGTGTTGCCAATTTGGGAGGAGTTATATTATGACGTTTTTTTAAAGGAGGCCTTGAACAATCCTCAAAATAGACAAAATAAGAATACAGTTTCATTAACGTTGCCATGAAAACCAGCAAGTTTGTGCCATTATAATTACGCTCTTTACGGAGGCACAAATCGAAATTCCTCCAGTCAGTATTTACTATTATTAAAGCCATGTTTCAAAGAAAACAAATGATTTTAATGTAAAATTAACTTCCTTGTATAACATTTTAAACATTATTTTAATAGTAATAAATAGTAATTTGGCCAGCATCCCGAAGAGGCCAGGCATGTAACTAGAAAACTATAACATTTACAGGAAAATAAATAACATTTTTGATCTCGGCAAGCAATTTCATCGATGAAACTTAAAAATATATATTTTATTCTAATATTTATTAACACCTTTATTAATATAATCTCAAACCTCACAAGTGCACGCTGTGATTGACCTGAATCATGCATTAATTGACGATAGTGAAGTTGCCAAATTACCACTTTATTTACGCTTGGAGAAAATGTTAACTTTTCTTTTTATATCCTTTAGTTCTGAGCTACTTGAGGACAGAGGGGGGTGAAGTCCCTGTCGTCCCCGGTAGAGCCGGAGAAACCCCTGACTTCACATCTCACCTTACTGCGCCGGGTATGGTTTAGTTATAAAAGAAAAAAATTCAACATTTGGCAACTTTCCGCTCTCCCTCCGACTACTCCAGCTTCTTCGTTTTGTCAAAAAACTTTAATTTTTTCAACAATTTTAACAAATTTAATTTTTTAAAAAGCGTTATTTTTTATTTTATTTTTTAATTTCAGGGGTAAAATGTTCCTGATTAATAAATGATATTTATTTTTGTGTAGCTGTTATAGTTTTTTAGTTACATGCCTGGCCTTTTCGGGATGCTGACCTAGTAATTTGAATTATTTTCTTCATTAGTTGCTTTAGTTTGCTTTTATTTTTTAGAGGAGGCCCGGCCTGTGCTTCCCTGCAAACTTGTGCATGATATATATGAAAGCGGCGCACAAAACGTTTTAAGTGTTTACGATAAATGCGAAACGAGCAATCACCTGAAACTGAGGGAACGAAGTACACG
>JABUQX010062737.1:20000-50204 GCA_015478945.1 Trachelipus rathkii | reverse complement strand
ATGGCGAATTTGAGAAGTTGAGAGGATTGTTAGAGAATTTCGGCAGGGTGTTGTAAAAGTAGGGGTTTGAAAGTAAACATAGATAAGGATTAAGGTATGGTTGTGAGTGAGGACAGTCCTCAGTGTTTAGTTATGTTAGATGGTGAGCAGCTGAACAAGTGTCTGAGTTTAAATATTTAGGGTATATGTTGGTGAGTAAGGGACGGATGATGCAAGAGTTTAGAGCCGAAAGATTGTAAATGGCAAGAAGTGGCTGGGTGCAGATTAAAATCGTTGTGAATGTAAAAGGGGACTAAGTCTATAGCTGCGCTAGGTTCTTACTGAGGGTATGTTGTTCCTGTGTTATTTAAAGTAGTGAGACTATGTCTGGAATAAGAAGTATAGATCTAAAGTTCAATGTGTTCAGTGGACAATCTTAGGGGCGTGCTTGTTAGGTGAGAGAATTGATAAAATGAGGATATGAACTATTAGAGTTGTGTGGGTTGAAGAAAGGGGTAAACGAGAGAATAAATGAAAGTATGTTAGATGGTTTGGTCATTGAAAGGACATGAATGATAGTCGGTTTTTAAGCAGATGTTATAGTGGCGGGTGTGTTGAAAACCGACGTGCTGGGAGATCGAAGAAAAGTGGAGTGAGTCAGTTAAACGAATGCTGAAGTGAGAAAAATGTGAGTTTGAAGAGGTCGACAAAAAGGTATGAATAAGAGAAATGGCGGGTTTTGTGAGGGTTTATGCTTTGTGCCCAGCCTGGTTCAAGGATGAACCCTACACTGATGATTTACCATAGTGAGGTCCGTCGCATTCTGTGAAAGCGTATAGGTGGACTTCTGACTGCGACGAGGCCTACTAATTAATGGAACAGAGGGGGGGGGGGGGGTAAGGCTGGGCTTCTTTTCGACTTTTTTCATTTTCTTCTCTACTGCCTTTCTTTTCTGATGCTTGTACAGCACCTTACCCCCAGTCTCGGGGAGAAAAAGGTAGATGAAGAATAAATATATAGATATATATAATACTATTTTTATATAGATAATATATATATATATATATATATACTATATAAATTAATATTATATATATATATTATATATAATAATATAGTATATATAATATGCTGCTATATAGATTATATATATATAATAATATATATATATATATATATATATATATATATGATTATATCATATATATAATATATATATATATATATATATATATATATATATATATATTATATATATATAATAATAATAATAATAATCAGATCCTTTGAAATGTGAATAATTATGTATTGCCCTAAAGCACTAAGTAAAACAGTTTATTAAGCAACTAACTCTACTTGATATACTGCTATTACCTCTTAACATATGTATTTTACTGGTATTTTAATGCTTAAATACCCTAAAAAACTTGATATATATGAAAAATAAGTATTTAAAAAAAAAAACAAAAAAAAACCAAGAAAATTTGGCCAATTGGTCTTTTTTTAAAAAAAAAACGTGTTTTTTTTTAAAAAAAAAAAAACGTAACGTTTTTTTTTAATTCCCAACCCTAGATATATATATAATATAATATAATTATATATATTATATATATATATATATATATATTATATTATATATATAATATATAAATATTATATATATATTCTGAAGCTGGTTGCTTAGCGACCGCTCTTAAGTTGATTGAGAATGTTTTTTGTCTTTACAAGTTTATTTTCTACTGCTTAATTCACAAGTTAGGTTGGACCCCTGTCCTTGGTTTGGTTTCATAAATTTTATTTGGAATAGATTGCTAGCATTCACTGGTTAATTGCTTAGTTATTTTTTTATGCTGATTCCATTTACGCGCATTCAGATGTTCACGATATCTTCAAAAAGGAAAAATGCTAGCGTGTGGGCGGAGCCTATTTCGGAGAATAGTCGGATGCCTTAGTTGGTGTTTTTAGGGCGTAATCTCTTAATTTTTATTTCTGGCATGATATGTTATATACCTAGAGTGGATCCACACTATATACCCCCCTGCAGAGCTGAGGTCGCAGTTGCTTCAATCGCGGAAGCGAAACGGCCTCCGCAACTTGCGGCCTCTGCTCGATACATTTCCAGACGAAGTGGGTTGCAAAACTGGGCGCAGACAAGAGCGGGGAGGTTGTATTGGAGACGTAGGAGTGTGGGCGAGAGCGCGAGAAAGAGAACGAGTAAGAGGACGAGGGATGCGAGAAGGAAGTGGAACAGCAGGAGAGCTGCCTGTGGAAGGCAAGGCAGGAGGTGGAGAAGTGGAAGGAGACGGCAGAGGAAGAGGAGGAGGAGGGAAAGGAAGTGTGGTGAATCGGGAGGAGATGAAGGAGGTGGAGAATCTGGCACAGGGTAAGAAGGTGGGGCATCCAGAGGAATCGGGATGGGTTTAGGGAACAAGTCCGAGGCCTGGACGTCCGGAGGGTTCGCCTCAAAATAGGCAGGTTTGAGACGATCGATCGATATAACGTCGGTACGAGTAGGAAGCTGTACTTTGAAGAACTTCTCCTTCCGAAGTAAAACCGGGAAGGGCCCGTCGTACTTGGGTTGGAGGGGAGAACGGTGGGAGTCATGCCTGACTAGAACATGGGTACAGGAAGAGAGATCTTTCGGAATGTAAGAGTGCACCTTTTGCTGGCGGGTCGGGGTAGGTCTCCATGAGAGGGCGCATCGTTTCAAGCGAGTGAGATACAGGGTGGGGTCTGCAGTAGCAAGCGGGAAAGATTGAGAAAAGAACTCGCCAGGCAGGCGAAGTGTAGAGCCATAAACAAGTTCTGCAGCTGAACACTGAAGATCCTCCTTAACGGCCGTGCGTATACCCAGCATAACCAAAGGAAGAGCCTCAGTCCAGTGTTCTGGTTGTGGATGTGCCATGAGAGAGGCTTTAAGCTGACGGTGGAACCTCTCACAAATCCCGTTCGAGATAGGATGGAAGCTGGTGGTATGGATCTTCTCAGAACCCAGCAAGCGCATCAAATCTTTCCAGAGGAAGGATTCGAAAACGCGACCTTGATCCGTCGTGACCGAGAGAGGAATTCCGAACCGAGAGATCCAATGAAACAAGAAGGCTTTAGCTATAGATTCGGCAGTGGCCACAGAGAGAGGGATAGCTTCAGTCCAACGAGTGAACCGATCGATACAGGTGAGGATATATCGCATGCCATGAGAAGGTGGAAGAGGTCCAACAATGTCGATGTGAACTCTTTCAAAACGTTGACCAGGGGGCAAGAAGGTGCCCAAGGGAGCTTTAGTGTGTCTTTGCACCTTAGAGCGTTGACAAGCCATGCAGGCGCGGACCCAATTCGCTACATCGGCGTTAACTTTAGGCCACACAAAACGAGCTGTTACCAGTTTGCGTGAAGCCTCGACGCCAGGGTGTGAAAGCGAATGGAGATTGCAGAAGACTGCCTTTCGAAGAGAATTTGGAACGAAAGGGCGAGGGTGGCCTGTTGAAGTGTCACACAAGAGTCTCCTCTCTATGCCCGGAAGATTGAGCCACTGCAGCTGTAGAGAAGAGTCCTGCTGAAGATCGATATTGTCTTGCTCCTGGCACGTGGCCATGGCTGCGTAATCAATGTCAGGAATGGGGGAAAGAGCGTTAATTTCAATCCGAGAAAGAGCATCCGCGGTGAAATTATCCACTCCGGAGATGTGACGTATGTCTGTCGTAAACTGGGAAACGAATTCAAGATGACGAGCTTCACGGGGGGAGTGACGTTCATGCCGTGAAGCCATTGCGAAAGTGATCGCTTTGTGGTCGGTCAGGATGTGGAACTCCCGTCCTTCCAAAAAGTACCGAAAATGGCGAACAGCAAGATACATAGCAAGCAATTCCCGTCCAAAAGCACTATACCTTGTTTCGGCGGGTTGGAGCTTGCGTGAAAAGAAGGCAAGTGGGCACCATTCGCCCTTTTGGAACTGCTGAAGCACCGCACCAACAGCGAAATCGGAGGCATCTACCTGCACTCTCGCTGGTGCGGTATCGTGGGGATGAACTAAAAGGGAAGTGGCGGAGGCGAGGCTTCTTGGAAGCCTCAAAAGCAGTTTGACTCTGCTGCCGGAGAGACCAGTCGACTTTAGTGGTGCTGCCTCGCTGTTTAAGAATGAGTGCGGTAAGCGGGCCCAGGAGGGCTGCCGCTGATTTCAGAAATCTGTGGTAAAAGTTGATCATTCCCAGATATTGACGAAGTTGCTTTTGATTTTGGGGAAGAGGAAAGGCTCGGATAGCGGCGACACGGTCTACAAGAGGGCAAATACCCTCAGCCGAGACTGTGTGACCAAGGAACGTAAGAGAAGACGCGCCGAATACGCACTTGGTAGGATTGAGACGAATTCCCGCATCATCCAACCTACCGAAAACGGCACGTAGGTGATCCATATGTTCCTCAGGAGAGGAGGAAGCGACTAAAAGATCATCTAAATATGCCCAAGCAAAAGGAAGGCCACGGAGGATAGAATCGATGAACCTCTGGAAGGACTGGGCTGCATTTTTCAAACCGAATGGCATTCTCGTGTACTCAAAGAGGCCAAAGGGTTATAAGCTGTTTTTGGGAACGTCCTCCGCAGGCTACGGGTATCTGCATGATAGGCCCGAATTAAATCCAAAGAGGAGAAGATAGTGTTGCCGGCCAGGTGGGAGGTGAAACTTTGTATATGCGGCACAGGGTACCTATCCGGTGTTGTGGCAGAATTCAAAGCCCTAAAATCACCACAGGGTCTCCAATCACCCGTGGTGCCCTTAGGGACCATGTGTAGCGGAGAGACCAACAACTCTTGGAAGGGCGCACAATGCCAAGTTGCAACATGTGATCAAACTCGGCCTTGGCGGCTTTGAGTTTATCAGGAGGAAGGCGGCGAGCTCGAGCAAAGGTGGGTGGGCCAGTGGTCTCTATATGATGTTCCACAGAATGCTTAAGAGGGGTATCTGAAGAGCAAGGATGCAATAAAGAAGGAAAGTCCTTCTGCAGGATAGAAAGGAAGGGAGACACTACCGAAGATGGCGGAGCGATAGCGGAAATGCCCCTTAGCTCTGAAGAACCTAGGGAACCGTGAGAGTAAAGAGAAGTATCACCGTCAACTAGACGCCTATTACGAAGGTCTACCATAAGATTGAAATGGGACAAAAAGTCAGCGCCGAGGATGGGCTGTGTCACTTCGGCGACGAGAAAAACCCACGGGAACTGGCGGCGAAGAGACAGATCCAACGTACATAAACGCTCTCCATATACCGGAATGGAAGAGCCATTAGCAGCGAAAAGTTGACGGCCTGAAAGAGGGATAGCCGAGTCTTGAGAAGGGTTGTTGGGTAAAATCGAAAGGCTAGAGCCGGAATCGATCAAGAAGGCAAGTTTAGTGGACTGATCGTAGATACGAAGAACATCCTGTGCAGTAGTAGGAGAAGAAGAAAAAGAACCAGCATCTCCCGTCGCCCCTACGACGGGTTGGCTGCTGAGTTTCCCTGATGGAGTGAGCAGGTGGGATCGCACTTATTCGCGTCCATACCGAAGGTATGGTGATAGTAACAGTACCCATGTGGATACTGGCGCTGGCGGGAGGAAGAAGCAGAAGGTGAACGAGGACCGCGAGAAGGACGAAAGTTGGAAGGAGTGCGATCACGAGAGCGAAAAGTGTTATTAATACTAGCCGAAGTGATGGAGAGAAGAGCAGATTTTATCTCAGCCATGCCCGTTTCAAAAACCGACATCCGGGCCTCGAGAGATGCCAGAGAATTTTGTACTGCGAAAATCTGAGGGTGGGAAGGTTGGGGTGGCTGGGAATAAGGAGGTTGAGCTGGAAAGGCGGCAGAAGGCGGTTGAGGGAGAAGGGGAATGTGATGGGCGTGAGGCGTAGCTGTTTGCGGGGGAGGGAGAACAGTGGAGACGGTGGTAGAGTACTGTGGAATGTGTTGGGCGTAAGGCGCAGCTGTTTGCGGGGGAGGGAGAGCGGTAGCGGTGGCAGGTGTGGGAGAGACTGCGAAAACGTTGGAAGTAGAGGTTATAGGTGGGCGCACAACCCGGTCCGCTGTGGCAGCAAACTCAGGGAGAGTTTGCGCCGGATTCAACGACTGCAGGACACTGTGATGCTCAGCGGCATCTCTGAGGAAAGAAGGTACGAATAATTTGCACCTCTCGCGGAGAAGGTGTACCCCCAACAAACCCAGCATTCTCGTCATCAACTCTGATGGTTTTTGATCACCCAGGGCAACGCCTCTAAGCAGCGTCTCTACCCGTTCCTCTCTGGTGGGGGCCAATCGGTCGGTAATGAGCGTCTGGAGAGCGGCGTACGGGGTGGTAGAGGCCCTAGTTTCTGCTAAACCGTCCCTAATTTTGGCCAGACAAGACTCTGGGAGAGCATTCACCACTCTCGCATATCTCTCCTTCTCGTCTTCTATGGACAGGAGCACAGACTCTGCGAGTTCAAACCAAAGGTCAGGATCGTTAACAAAGAAAGGTTGGAGATGGATAGATCGCGCGGGACATGGTGAAAGGCGGAGAATTAGGTAGAGCGAGGGAGAGAAAGGAAGGGAAGGAAGATGGGGAACAAGCGGGGGCGCTAATAGCGGATCGCGGGGTGAAAAGGCAAAGAAATTACACCTTAGGGCTAGACCCAGAATAAAAACGAGATTGCTGCGATATGAAATTGCCCAAAATACTAAAAAAAAAAAAAAAAAAAAAAAAAAAATTTTTTTTTTTTATTTTTTATACTTATTTGAGTGAGTGTACAAGGATTTCCTCCGCACACAAGAGTGTGGCTATACTGTATGAGGAATTCCACGACAAGGGGTGAGAATAATAATAATAATAATAAAATTGATAAGAACAATAAAAATATAATAATACCAGAATGTAGTACAAATTAAGTGTTCTGTATGAAATACAGAACTGTACCAAGGTAGGGGTCCAACGGCGTTAGTTTGATACTCTGCTGACGGAGCTGGCTCTTGATGGCTGCAGCTGGACTCGTGAAAGCTGTTAAGAAGATAGAAAAAGGCACAACACAACGAGTGGGTAAATCTACCCGTTAAAAAAAAACAATACTAACAAAAGGTACAAAAGTGATTGGGTTCGTTTGTAATAGTTTTTCCTGGCCTTGTTGTGGGTGTTCTGATTCCAGCCTGGGAATCTAATCTTCACTCTTCGGGGTCACTATCTGAAGCTGGGTGCTTAGGACCGCTTCTTTAAGGTTGATTGAGAAATGTTTTTTTCTTTACAAGTTTATTTTCTTACAGCTAATTCACAGTTAGGGTTGGACCCCTGTCCTTGGTTTGGTTTCATAAATTTTATTTGGAATAGATTGCTAGCATTCACTGGTTAATTGCTTAGTTATTTTTTATGCTGATTCCATTTACGCGCATTCAGATGTTCACGATATCTTCAAAAAGGAAAAATGCTAGCGTGTGGGTGGAGCCTATTTCGGAGAATAGTCGGATGCCTTAGTTGGTGTTTTTAGGGCGTAATCTCTTAATTTTTATTTCTGGCATGATATGTTATATACCTAGAGTGGATCCACACTATATACCCCCCTGCAGAGCTGAGGTCGCAGTTGCTTCAATCGCGGAAGCGAAACATATATATATAGTATATTATATATATACTATATATAGATATATATATACTATTTATATATAATATACGATATATATATAATAGATTAAATTTAACTACGCAACCCGTTGAAAAAAAAATTCATATATATATATATATATTTATATATCAATATATAAGGCCACATATCCAAAATTTTCCGCCGTTATATATCATATATATATATATATATATAATATATATATATATATATTATAGGGGGGTGATATAATATATATATATATATTGATATATATACAACTCATTACCTGTCAGTTAAAGTACTTTTTTCGAGATGAAGTTGGACAGTAGTTTCTGGAGACGATTTAATTAAATTGGCTAGAACTCCCATTACATTTCTGATCAAAGTTTATTTTAATAGTAAGAATCATTTAAAATTCCACATTCGAATTCGGATCATACCGTATTCCAGATCTTATTTATATGACTCCGGACTCTGAGCATTTGATCCGGATTCAATTATTTATTTGTCGTAAATCTTTGGATGAGAAAATATTACTATTCTAAGGAGATTTTTGATTAACTTCCACCCACGTTGTCTGTTACTAGATTCGAAGCATTCCATTCTCTTTTTCTGACGCAAAATCCATTGGTTTTTCAATTTGTGACCAACTTGGAGTTTTCCTTAGCGAAATCCAATCCATAAATTCAAAACTGAAATGTAACTGACCACTGATCCAAATACTTCAAACAAGTATCATAAAAATCCACAATTATTTTCTTTACGGTCTTTACCTCAGAAAAATTTACTCCCTCTTCTTTCAGCTTGTTAGTTCCTCGAAACAGAACTGTGGTAAAAAAACACATGGTCTTTCTCGGACGTAATGTTCTTTCATAGTTGGGTATTTAGCCTATACTTTACAGCTGAAATATTATCTTTCATAAACAACTTGTGAAAAGAAGCTGCCTGGAATGAAGGAAATGAGAGCCATATTCAGCAAGGATTTCAAAAAATTTTTTTTTTCCCCTGGACATTTTTTCTGACTGTCAAAGTATGATTCAGTCGAGGAAAGAGTTTCAAACACTCTTTCGAAGCAGCATTAAAGCAAGCCATCTTGTTTTGCTGTATCCAAAGAGCTGTTTATACTCAATCATGGACAAAATCGCAAAATTTCCTTAAGCTCTCCCTACTCGAACTAGTTAATGTAAAAAACGGAATATTATATTTTTTACAATAACACACGATCAACCATAATTATATATATTATATATATATATATATATATATATATATATATAGTATATAATTATATTTATGAGTATATATATATATAATATTATTATATTATATTATATATTAGTGATGCAGGTAGCATCCGTAACTTCCGCATCCGCGGAGCATCCGCAGATTAATTGAAGATCCGCATCCGCATCCGCGATTTGCCCTGCGGATGTTTATTATATCGAATTTGATAAAAAAGATTATAAATAAAAATACATTAAGTGAATCTGAAAATGAAATAAGTTTGAAGCAATTCAAGAACGGCTTTGATATTCCATTACCTTAATGTTATCAAAGACATTGCAACTCGCTGGAATTAGTACACTCATATTTTGATTGAAAGAATGTATTGTTCAAAGAATTCTTTTCTTGTACGCCAGTTCGCTATTCGCGAGAAGTTAACATTTCCTACTAATGAGGAATATAGAACATCATATCACACTTCATTAAGCTATTGAAACCATTTAAAGGAAATTACCAAAAAAATCAGCCTCTCTACAGCTTCTGTCTCCGATAGAATACCATTAATCTCAACGCGAAGAAAGCATTTTGAACCATCTTCAAATGAAAAATGATGATTAAAAAAAATGAAAGATGTAATAAAACTAGAGCTTAGGAAAAACGCTTTGGTTCTGTGGAAATTTAATGAAAAACCTTCATACATACAACTTACTTAGATACCCGTTATAAAGGCAGGTTTGTTTGTAACACAGTATTAAATCGTCACTTTGTTTGCAGTTGAAAAAACTTCAATCCGAACACAGTCTCTTAATTCGCCCCCCATAAAAAAGAAAAAAACGAAATCTGCAGAACCAACAACTTCTAAAAGTGTAAATCAATGACAGTTTCACTGAAATTCTACAGTGCATAGTGATGAAAAACACACACATTGTACCAAAAGAATTAGTGCAAATGGATTGAAAACTATCACAATTAATAGAAGATATCTTATCAGTTGACTCGAAATTTTAAGCAAAATGTTGCCCACGCTTGAGTAAAACTTTGCAAGGAAATAGTTGCCTGTCCTTCAACTGTATGTTTCAAGTGAGAGAGTCTTTAGCAATGCTGGGCTAATATATGATGAAAGAGAAACAGACTCGTCAGCAGAAAAAAAGGCAGAAAAAAAGATAATGCTTCTCAAGCAACAACCTCCTATATTTGAATTCAATACTAGTGCAAAAAGTATAATCCATTGTAATGTAAAATCTCTTTCACTAAGAGTGGAGGTTCGGGAAAAAGGTTGGTAGGGTTCATTTGGTCCCGCCAGCACCCTGGTAACCACCAATTATATTGATAGATTGTGGCTAAAACTCGAAATACATTAGAATATATATATATATATAATATATAATATATATATATATAGTATATATATATATATATATATATATATAATATATATATATATATATTATTATATATATATAATATATAAATATATATATAGATTATAGATATATTATATATATATATATATAATATTATATATATATATATATATATAATATATATATTAGTATTATTATTATTATATTTTTTGATATATATATATATTATTATATATTCCACACATCCGCATCCGCATCCGGCGGATCATTAAAATTCCATACATCCTGCATCTCGCATCCGCGGATGCCAAAGATAAAGATGACATCCGCTTGCTATCACTAATCTATTATATATTATATATATATTGTTTTTTTTTTTTTTTTTAATAATTATAATATTATGTATATATATTTAATATTATATATATATATATATATATATATATATATATATATATATATATATATATTATATATATATTTAATTTTTTTTTTTTTTTTTTTTATTTATTTTTTATATTACTAATTATAATATTTGAAAAGGGAAAAATAGCGGAATCTCTCTGGAAAAAGCGGGACTTCTCATAAAAAAGCAGGACATTTTTTTCTATTTTAAAAAAGCGGGACAGGGTTAAGCGGGACTGTCCCGCCTAAAAGCGGGACTATGGTCACTTTATGCTGACCCAATTCGCACGCACGATAGAAAACCTTGAAACGATGGTTCACCGATGCAGACATCAATTTTTACATCATCAATGCTTTAATGGGAGAAAAGGAAAAATTCCCGGGACTATTCGGATGGCGGTATTTTGAATGGTCTCGACTCTTGAGGCATGTAGAAATTGTTGGAAAAGGAGAGTAAACCACAATTAAATTTTCCACTGATAATTAGTTGTATAAAAGGAGGAACATGCTCTGGAAGCGCCCCATTGTGCCTGCTAACTCTGATCAATTTAGCCTCTTCAAGCTGTACTGGAGGACCGAAGTTTCTTCAAGTGAGGAGCAGTGCTCAAGGTAGCGCCCATTAAAATAGAAATGTCTTTAACAAAATTATTTTTAATTAATTGAACAGGTTCTTCGCTTGCAGTAAGTGGCACTGGCTAGTCGAAATTATTCAGATTTAATGATCTGTCTCCAATTTCTACCCTAAAATTAACGGTAGTATTACATTACGCTATATAAATTTTATCCAAAGATTTTAATTTTAACTTAGAAAAATTTTAATTGTCATTTTCTGCTAATTTTAAATAATTTTTTTAAACCCTGGAGAATTACATTCTTAACAAAGAGAACAACCCTAGGTGTTTAATTTAGAAAAATGACCTCCATCAGGGTTGTAAATAAATATGGGCCATAATTAAAATAAATTTCCTCCAGTTTCGAGTGTACTGAAACTAGAATGTAAATGACGTTCATTTGTAAAGGGATATTGGTATCATTTATCTTTCCAATTATTATCTGGCCATAGCGATAAATGAACAATGACTCAAATATAATTTCTAATCTTTCTTATTCACTCATACATTACAAAATTGAATCACCTAATATTTTCTGATATAACATTATTAGACAAATTTTATTTTCCGAGTGATAGATACATATAGATCATTTTTATACCAACGAGGAATGATTTTTTCTTACTCCGGAGAATTCTGTTTGATAAAATATTATAAAAATACATGATAAAATTTCGATGCAAGAGGTCGTTTTATCCTCACGTAGTGTCTTGACCTCAACCGGCTGTGAAATCTAGATAAATAACCATTTAATTTTGCGGACCTACGTGTCCACCAGGATAGCTAGATGCTAATATACCGTAAAAGACTCAGATCCAAAAAAAAATATTTTTTTATCCGTATCACCTATTCAGACAAAATCTCCTCCGTTCAAGCGATCCACACCTTTTACGCATCGATAATCCTGTCTGAATATAGTCCCAGATGGAGGGTGACTATTAAGTAATGATTTATGTATATTATATTTAATATATACCTAGAAGAATTTAGAACTACTCATGAATAACCTTATATATATATTAATAACCCTAATATATATATACTATAATATTCTATAATATAATATATATTATATATATATATTTACTAATATATATTATATATATTATAATATATTAATTATATATATATATATATATATATATTATATAATTATATATTTATTTAACTAGGGGGTTGTTTAGAATAATTTAGACCTTACTGTATCGTAAATTAACTTATAATTAAGAAACAAATTAATACCGAGTAGGAAGAAATAAATATATAATGTTAACCATTTTCTAGGGATAATAGGTATATTCCGAAAACGATCTCAGGATATATATATTTATCTATCGTTTTCGAGAAACAATATATATATCATAAATATTCACAGTTAATAAATTATTAATACACTAATGCAATATTACACAGAAAATTTCTCATTTTAGACTGAAGAAAACTTTCAATTGATATCAATCTTCTCTCTTAATATAGTTCCCTACTGATAACCAATTAATTTATTTATTATTAACATACTACAATAATAATAAAAAATCAAGACAATAACATACAATATTAATAATAACAAATGATTAAACGTAAAAGAGGTATTATTCCTAGAAATTAATAAAAAAATATAATATTTTATGAAATCTAACTTTCCTTGTAAATTACGTTTGAGTTAAGTTCTGCACCTGGAATGACGTCACTTATATGCGAATCAGGATGCATATGCCGAGGTGGATACGGAAACAAAAACGGATATCAACAGTGTATGCTTAAAAAAATTGTACGAAGTACTTGTTTGAACATAAGTAATTCAAATAACTAGAATTAATATAAAATAATAACTCCTGATCTGAGGTAATATGCATAAAACTACTCACCTGTCCGCTATAATACGTCACCCATAGGAAATGTTAGACTACAATTATAAAACATTAAAGCACGACAATACCATAATATGTATCTCCGAATGCGCGAGTTTGAAAATAAATTTCTTACATACAATATAATTTTACACAGTACACGTGATCATTTGGTTATTATAGACTTATCCAATTTTTATATAATTAATTTTAGCACCTACTGATAAATTTTAACAATGCAGGATGAAATAAATAATTAGTATACTTTCTTCAATCTCACAAGATATTTTTTTTCGGTGAGAAAATGGGGCAGACAAAAATAGATATTATATAATATTATTTTTACTATCAGAGAGTGGCAGTACCATCGTTACTTACAAAAAGTAGTTTCGTTTACGATTACATTATACCCGTTATATACTTTTACTGAGAAATAAGATTAAGTTATCGTTATAATCGTTATTTATACCGTTTTTTAAAAAAGTCATAAATAAGAATTAAACCGTAGCGGCCGTTACTTTTAAGCTTTTTTGAGTACTATTATGAAATGTATAATATAACGATTAATACAACGTGCATTGTAATAGGTAATATTATAAATTTTCCTATACAATTATCATTTATTATTTAAAATAACATACCTCTCGTGTAAGAACCTATACAGCGCACATTTATAAATAAACTTATAGATCCCCCCTTTACGTATCAAGTAACGATTTAAATTTAGCCAATCAGCAATCATAACTTCCACCTGTCTATATCACAATACTTTTTATCCTTTAATACCCAAATCGTTCCGTTAAATCATACTATTTTCATCTGCAAAAATATTTCCCTAAATATTTAAACTCAGCACTTGTTCCAAAGTACTTCTCACGATGCATCTAACATATAATTCATATACCTGAAGGAACTGGTCCTTACACTCCACTAACTCACTAATAAACTCTTAACTTCTTATCGTACGTTTTAACCTTATCAAACATCTCTATCACTTTTTAACACACACACTATGCCAAATCTACTGATTACCAACCATATCCTCTATCAAACTCGTCTTCAAAGATTTTATGTCCAACACAAAACTACAATCATAACGCATATAATAGGTAGGGGGCAACCTCAAATCTCTTTCAATTCTCTGACATTACATTTAATAAACACCAACCTTTCATGCCATTTGCGACCTTTAATTCTGTCATCATCGGTTTCTCATATTACATAACTGAAACCAAGAAGATACATAGCACATCCTATCACGTATTTCAACTCTTACGCTATTATATTAAAACATCACTTTCAACTCCCATTTATTTCACTTACACACACTTCCGCTTATTTAAGTCCCATATATCAATTACCTTTTTATTTAACGTACATTCAGAAAGTCTTTAACAAAACAACATCTCCTTTTACACACCTACTATGCCATAATCCATCTCTACCATCCTTCTATTAATAAATCAAATCATCTTCACTTTCAGATTCGCCACACAAAAACCAAAATAACAAAAACGCATATTAAATTAGGTAGGTGCACCCTCTAAATCTCTGCTTATCCATTTCTTACCATCATTTATCATTTCTCATATTGCCACATCGCTTCCTGTCCACTAGTATATACCTACTCCATTCATAATGCTTTCATAACGCCCATCCATATACAAATTGAAAAAACCCTAATAAAGACAATGAAGCACTCCTTCTATTTATTGAAAGCTTAAGATTAAAAACAATCAACTTTCTTTGCCAAAATTTTTTAATGCTTCACTATCTATCTATACTCACTCATACTTTTGATTCCATTTTTGAAGTTTGATTACTTACACGCATATTTAAGGTAGATTGCCTCATTTTTAAGATAGATTTCCAATATATTTAATTATCTTATAATAAGTTGACTTTCATAACTGAATAAAATATAGAGTTAGTCTCTCTCTCTCATATTTATCTCATCATTTGTTTCATATGAGGTAAGATTTGAATCCACACTCCTCTACACTCCTAACGCACCCTTGTTCTTTAATACATACCACATCATGATCCTTCAGTCACTCGAGCGATCACTCTTTTCGAGATCTAAAAAATACGCTAACCATAATATTCTATCCGCTCCTAACATATATACAATACTCGATAAAAACTAAAATAATATATCCTCTATAATTCTCTCAGGTTATTCTCATTATTCCCTTTATTAACCCTTAATATATAATGATGTTATACTATTTCCATTAGGCTCATCTACTCCAATCCTCATCTGAGAAAACTATACCCTCCATGAATCGCTTTGTTACTACACATACTTCCATAAATCTACTAATCATCTATTATTCTCAGCTCCGTTTACTTGATCATTTACAACCAGTAATTTTCATTCTATATACGCCTACAAATTTACGCATTTCTTTAAACTTTCTCTGCTATATAACCCATTACGCCTAACCTATCCTCCTTATGCTCAATTTTATATAATTCCCTTTTTATAATAATATTGGCCAGTTTAATTTCAAGAGAAAGGAGGGAATCTTAGATGCAATATTTCCCCGTTATAAATGCAGTGTATGTTTAGCCAAATTACGAAGACATGCCTTAGTATCAACACTTTTTGTATCATGGCATGCTCTCTGAGGTTTCAACCTAGTCAAGGGAGAATTTCTCAAAAGAGTTATCTATTAGAGGACTCCAATAAACTTTGAACATATAATATACTAAGAATGTGTGTTGGGAGTTGGAAAAATTGTGGGAAAATGCAGAATTTTATGACATATGGTAATATGCAGAGAATCACATTTTTCGAGTTCATGTGCTCATTTATAAAGGACTATAAGCATATTCGAATTAAGGAAGTTGGCTAAAGCAAGATATATACTCTGTCTTGGATATGGAATATGAATGAAGTATAAGAGATAAACATTAATATTTTTGAGTCTTTAATTGTTTATTATTAAAATTATATTCAAGGGTAGTAATAGGGAAGATGATTTTAGAAATTATATATAGGAAAAATAAGTAAAACTGAAACTTAGAACCACTCAATAAGAAAAGGCAAAGAGAGAGGCAGAAATTAATATTAGGCAAAAATAATAGGAATAAGAATCTGAAGAAGTTTTTATTTATAGTACTTTTATTTTTATAAATTTTAAAAGCGTAAAGTAATATAAGGACAATTGGCATAATTAAAATTGATGAAAATTTAGTGAGTTCAAGATAAGTTGAGTTGGTGCAACATTCTTCAATGCTTATTTTTGCTTCAGTGTTTACTGAGGAAAGATTAGATAATAGTTTGGAGACTAAATAGTTCTTGTATGCATGTAAAAATAGACTTACAGAATTTTTGAATTTGACGTATAAGATATTAAACGTTTATTAGACAATATTGATCCAGGTAAAGCTGCAGGGCCTGATGGATATATGGTGGAATTCTGAAAGAGGGTAGTATCCAGCATTGCAAAGGCACTGTTTTGATTTTTAAGCGATCTATAACATTTGGTGAGGTACCTACCAGATGACTGGGAAACAGCATATGTTTTGCCTATTTATAAGAAAAGGTAGTAAGGAAGAATTTGGGGAAATTATAGGCCAGTTAGGCTTAAACAATCTTCTGGTTGTAAAGGGTTTCTGGAAAAGTTTCTACAGTGTCATATAGAGAAAATATTTAGAAACGATAACAAGGTAATTGTATGACTGCATAGCACGGTTTCAGAAAGGGTAAGGTCAATGTCAGACAAACCTTTTAGAATTTATGGAATACATTACTGACTGCAATTGACCGCGAGGAGATCCAGTTTGATATCCGTATATTTAGACTTTAAGTAAAAGCTTTTGATAGGTCCCCACATACGGCTGAGAATATAAGTTATTTTAGCAGATGTGGGTATAAGGTGGTAGTGTGAGTAGAATAAGTGGTGTATGGAATTATAAGAGTGGCCTCGTTGCTTAAATATTAAGAAATACATGGTAGTATAACTCACACTAAATGGGAATATAATACATATATCAATGGGAAATAGTGAAGAGTGGTGGGTCCCACAGGGTTCAGTGCTGGGGCCACTATTGTTCCTCATATAATATAAATGTATTAATTAGACCAGGTTGACTCATTAAATGCCTAACAGTTATTATCAATACTGATTTGCAGATGATAACTAAAGTGGCCCACCTTCTACAGTTAGGAATAGTGAAGGGATGCATAAAGATTCAAATTGATCTCGATAGTGATAAACTTTTAGGGTGGGCAGATAAGTGGCTTCAAATGAATTTTAATATAGATAAGAGGAAAGTGTAGAAGAGTTTTAGCACTAGAGTATATGAGATTCGCAGAAGAATTACAACATTTTTAACCTACGAAATAGGCTAAAATTGGAGAGAGAATACGAGAACTTCAGAGCTCCTTAGTGGCCCTCAAGAAAATAGATTTAGAGTTTGTTTCTGATCCATTCCGAGCAGTATCTATCCTTGTCTTGTAAACACGCTCAAGCTAATCAATGCTAATCTGGTAAGCTAAGAAATATGAGAGAGTCTAAATTAAGAGAAGAATCGCTTTCATTGCGGGAGCATATAATAAAATCGTCTAATTAGATATGATATTCGGGAGCATAGCACGAAGTATACAGTAAACAAACCGCTTGGCTATGATTAATGAACATAGTTTATATAGGCTTCACACACAGTAAAATAGAGTATCTTGGTTGCTGACATAGTTTTGGGCCCCTTATTTAATAAACATAGGAAAGATCTTAGATATGCTAGAGAGAAGTGACAAAGCGGTAGATGCACAAGGCGAATGCTTTCATTTAGCGGTTTTGAAGGGTAATAGACGGCCTATGGAGTGAGAAGAGAGTACTGAAAAGGAAGTTTTATGGATATTATTTTTCTTATATGCACAGCTGAGTAGATAGGATCGAGAATTTCTCAGAATGTGTGTGGGATCATTGAATCGAGCTCATTAAGTGTCTATTATACAAATATTTACTATTATTGATAATTTTATAGAGCAATAAATTTTTCATAGTAGAACATGGGACAGGTGATCAGAAAAAGAGACAAGAGCAATAATTAAGATATAAAATTAAGAAAGAAAGCTGCTCCATGCAATTGTATAGAAGATAAGACATTTGCTATTCAAGTAAATAGGAGTGTGTTAAATCCATTTTGGAGTAGTTCTGCATCTCAACGATGGAGAAGGATTATGTATAGATTTGTGTGACTCTGCGGACGTGAAGACATTTTAAGATACGTTTAGAGCAGAATAGTCTCACTTGGACGGATGTTGAGTTGGGCTATTGGCATATCTAAATAATCATTTGTATCTGTCAAGCTTGAATATTGTATATTGGCCGTGTTTATTTTATAGAGTTATTACCGCAGTTTTGTTAGATAAAAAAGAGACTTAAATATATACCACTGTATGGCATGGTTGTCGATACCGCATCCAAACTTGAGAGTGTCTATTATGCCTCAATTGTGCCTGTACTTGCTTTTGGGTATCACATTATTTCTCAGATACTCACCATTAGTTTCTTGACTCTAGCCCAAAATTGGTCGACTTCGGAGAGAGATTTCATTCTTATAAACTCAATTTATGAGTGACGAAGAGATTGTATACAAGCCCCTACGGGTGCTTTTGCTAGGGAAGTTTGCATGTATGCGTTATTTAATTCGTTGGGTAGTGGGTTGACCTGAGAGAGGGACGTACATTAATCAGAGTACAACTCGGATAGGTCTCACACTATAGTACTTGGTTTTTTCTTTAGCTGTGCTATCACTTAATTCTAATGTCACTTATAACACTGACTAACTTATCAATATCCCGATTCTTATGGCCTCGAGAATATTGAACTATCTCTCCTTCCTTTGCGACCAATTCATATACCGCACCATTCTTCTCTTCTACATCTCTATTAGCAAAAGATGTCTTCATTTACTCAGGCCTCACACTCGATTAAGCAGATTTTCGAAGTGCTTTCACCCTCATAGCATACACCAACTAATCAGCTCTAGTCCATTCAAGAAGGTCAATGTACAGTTTTTGAGGACGAATATTGAGGCACCCATCCGCTAGGATTTACTATTAGAGTTATAGTCAACTTATGAACCCGGATCTCCACTCTTTAATTGCACTTATACAATATTGAGACTCCGGTAATATTTTTATGTTAATATTATTGTATAAAATTGGATAAGTAAAGAAGAATAAACATGGTAGTTTTTTCAATTCCTTTCAAATTATTAAATAAACTCGGTTATCCTTATCATAATCTATTATATATATATATACCTTGACCTTTTCAATATATATAAACACAATATATAAATAATATTTAATTTGTTAACTATTATTATTAAAATTCAAGCCTTTTGTTCTTATTATTGTTGTTATAATTTATATTTCTATTTTTCTATACTTTATTTCTATATTCTTTGCATACAAAAGATTTATTATAATATTATATATATATATGTTCTATACTTCTAGTAGGTGCGACACTACCAATCCGCTCTTTATAGCATCCGCTAGATAGCTGTTTATGTTACGCGCTGCCGAAGCGGACACGCTAGTGTCCTCTGAGAACAGTCAGGTCGCGAACTAGCCGGAGAGAGTGCGGAGATTCGTATCATAGGAAATCTAGCACACGGATATCGCACGTGCCCGGAATCAAAAAAAGTTTGGGTTGTTTTTTTTTTTTTCCGCTCTTATGTTCGCAACTTTTTAAAAAATGAAAATATAGTTTACTTTATTAAGATATTCTTATTGGTTATAATAAAGAAATATAATTTTTATTTTAAGTTTATAACTAATCTCAACTTTTAGTCTAAGACTTAATTGTTTTTTTAATCATAAAATTTCCAAAAAATAGATCTCAACCTCCTTAAAGGCACCATACCATATATAATAAATTGAAGTAAGTGTAGGGACATATATATAAATCATTTATAAACGTTGCGATTATGAATTGTTATAATATGGCACTTGCAATAGACGGCTTTACCCCTGATCCTTATAGGAACTTTGAGAATAAAATATTTATATTCTCATTCACACGTAAGCTCTTCTTGAAGAAAGGATGACTCTTTTATATCTAATTACCATAGGCATCAAACATCTAAATCAACTTTCTGTGCATATACACATATAACTATATATGAAATCACTGAGAGAGAGTCTTTATATTACTGCTTTATTCATTTATATACACCTATGAGTATATCAGGAGAGTGTATAAATTATATAATATAGTGCATAATTTCGGAGTATATTGTCAAAGAAAGGAATTATATACCTAAAAATAATTATTTATTACTCACGTAATCATCCTAGACTATTCACTCCGAGACTCCTAACCTACTTTATTGAAAATTAACCGGTAACTTCCGAGAGAATACTCATTATATATATATATCCTATTATATACTACCTGAGACTTACCGACTTATATACCGATATTAACACTATTATTATTACTATATACCGACTTACTATGAGACTATATATTATAGTAGCTCCAGTATTATACCGAATATATAACTATTATATATATATATATATATATATTATAACCCGCTTTATATAAATCACTATATATAATATATATATATCACATATATATATTATATATATAACTACCTATAGTTTGTTCTTAAAATATTACTACCATATATATATTTATATACTATATATAGGTTTTACACTAATTACTATATATATAATATATTAGCTTAATTGATGTGAAAAATGAAGCTATATATATTAAATATTAGACTTATTTATGTAGTAAACTCTTTCAAATATATGACACATTATATTATATCACCTCCATACCTTTGAGAGAGAGTGGATTACTGAGAATATTATTTATTTTAAATATATATACTTTATACTATTAAGTATACACCTCATATTTGGAGGTTTGGTTGCCGAAACTCTCTTATCTAGCATAAAGAGTATGAGCCTATATAATTATTTTACTACTCATGTTCATAAATATAATATTTCCTTAATATGAGAGCTTCATCAGTATAATTTGAAATAATACAAAATTATATATATGAGTACTCAATTTTGTGGTTTTTTACCTACACTCTAAGAAACTGATTAACATGTTCTAAATATACTGTAGTTAAATAATATAGTCTGGAATCAAATACTACTTTTTTAACTCTTAATCTAATTTATATATAATATATATATTTCCATTTTTAAAAATAATTCATTATGTTATGTAATTATATGAATATATATATATATACTAATCCGTCTATATAATAATATAGCTACTTAATATAATATAATTATCTAGGTATATAAAGATACGAGTCATTTTCACTGAGAGAGCCTCATTATTAATTAAGCTTTACTATTTGAGCTCTGAGATTTACGTAGCATTCACCAAATCGTAATCGTGCAGATGTCTCGATGGCTTTTTCATTGGCAATTCTACTAGTCATATAATCTGTAAGAGATAGTCACAGACCTTCTATGGGTGTGACTCAAGAGTGGGCGTAACAATTAAGAGGCGCTTTTCATAGGGCCTCCAGTCCAAAGTGAGGAAAATGAGAGAGGAGAGCCCCCCTTGGTAATAAAAAAAAAAGTTAAATAAAAATATACATAAAACAAGTATGAAAAATCGTGCAACCTATTATATTATAATAATTATATATAATAAGATTAAGATAATTTTTTAAATATAGATAAATAAATTATTATTAATTTTATTAGTTATATATAAAATTTTAAAGTACTCGACTTTTATTATGAGTTATAATTATATATAAGTTATTTAAGTTAGTAAATATATAATTAAATATATACTGGATGTTATTATATATATAATAAATAATTATTACTTTTATAGAAAATGTTAATTTATAGTATAATATTATTATATTTTAAATGGTCTATTTAATATTGCTATTTATCAGATTAGTACTCCTTTCTATTGGAGAAATTAGATATTTGCATAAAGTGTAATCAAAGGAATTTTGGAAGAAGCAGTGTATAAAGTAGAATAAGAGTCTGTCGCACGCTATAGAATAATGAGTCTTTAAAAGGAGAAAAAGAGACCTATGTGATCTCAAAAGAGATTCTTCACTCGCTCTCTCCCTTGTACAAGAACACTTTAATCACAATTCACAACCAATATTACATCTTTATATTAAATATTACATCTGCCTCAGGTGCTCAAATGTATTATTACTATATAGCTCTCTACTTATGTTAAAATATCCTAATTTACACTTCTCTCTCTCTCATCTCCAAAAAAAATAAGTTATCAATCTAGTTAAATATGATATATATAAAGCATAATAAATAATATATAATATAAAAGTATATAATATACCTGTAATAGATTTATTACTATTATCTTAAATATATACTATATATAATATATATATAAGTATAATATTATTTGTCAAAAATAATATGTACAAAAATAATTAACTAACCATACTAAATTATTAAAAAATATCACTCAATATATATATATATTGGATAAACTTGCAATTTCTATATTCGCGTACTTGCTTAACGCAGCGCTAACGTATAATTAGGTTCTCACAATCTTTTTATTAATGGTATCGGTTCGGTTATATCAGCGTTAAAATGGCCGATACCTTAGCCGATTTACTTCTTACTTCATTTGTAGTAGAAAAATCTCATGAGAAACTTATTAGATTTCATATAAAATAAAATCTAAAGTTCGTATAAATAGATTAAGTGATAGTATACTTAGTGTATATGTTTTTTTTTCCTCGAATTTTCCTTTTTATATATTAGTTAATTATTTAGTGCATAGTTTATCTCCAACTTATGAGTGATTTAGACGTTATAACTAGTTTACCTATTTGGATACAGGCCAATAATTATTATAATTTAATAACAAATTTATTCATAACTACTTTTTTAGTTGATCAATAGTAAATTTATTATTTTTTTGTACTACAATTATTATACGTGAGAAGCTCACGTGTGAGTTAGCGTGAGTGTTTATTAAACTTTCTGGATAATTCTATATCTCCTTATTTAAGATATTTGCTGTAATAAATTAAAGGGTTTTAATTCATCGTTTTTGAAATACTAGGTTTTTATATAGGCGTAGCAAATAAAGTTTTTCCTCATTTTTAATCATGGTGTCTTTGTCAATTTTGTTTCTGTTTTTATTTTTTTTTTGTTTTTTATTTTATTTTTTTGTTTATTTTTTTGTGATTGCGTGTGCCGTGTATGATAGCAAGAGTATATTTTGCCGTAAGCGTGGCTTTTACCTTGTCATTTTGACTTTAAACAACAATCAACTGGCTTGCACTTTAACTCTGCATCCATTGGGAATACTACCTCTGTATCTCTTAACTATCTATAATACACTAATTTTAATGGCTCTTGTCTGAGACCCCCAGAATGGACTTTTAAGAATTCATACCCTTTCAATATACTCGTTAATAGTATCCAACTATATACTTATTTTTAATATAATTTTTCACGTTTGAAGGGTGGAGTATGGGCCTATGTAAATATAATATTCCTATATAACATTATTTTATATAGTAGTAATATATATAACTGTCATTATTAAAGAATCTCTCGAAATGCTTCATAACTTTCGATGTTCGAGTCGCTTAAAATCTTTCTTACCTTCTCACTTAACAATATTTCTTTATGCTCTTACTGCTTACTTAGTTTCCTAACAGAACAGAGATTTTCATGGCCTTTTTTGATTACCTACTACTTCTCACGAGACTGAAGACATTGAGATTATATCTTTATAAATCATTGCCACAATAACTGTATGATAGTCACCTGCTAATATTTAGGGGATTTCAAATGTAACACCCCTAAAATTTGATATTATGTTTTTAGAGAGTGATTCATAATAGCTCGTATATTACTTGAATTATTGTAGGTTGGCGGAAAGGTCAACGCTCTGAAATATTCTTCTCAGATATTATACATACAAAACGATGCTGACAGAGGCACAGATTAAATATGTATTTAATCCTATCACACATTTTCTCTTGTATTCAAGAGAGTCCCAAACCGGAGATTTTCTCTTGGGAGAACACTTGAGCCCCGTAATGGATGTTTTGACAACGCACTATAAGTCCCTTCTCTGCTATAAATATACCTGACCATTTTGCTCATCGGTAAATCTGAACCATCAACCTTATATCACTATAAGATCTTATTATATAGCATATATATTCTCTCCATATCCAACCAATATAGACTCATAACCTGAGTCCACTCTTACACGAGTCTTATATTCTCTGTGTATTAAATCGTGTCGTCCGATATGCGCGCGACGAGTTAGGCGTCTATTGCATATTCCTATCGACACTTTAGAGAGAAATAAAATGATATGTGACTTGTTTGACTCTTATAAAGATCAGTCTTTTCAGATTCTGAGAGAGGTGGCGGACGAACTTGCTCTAGAATGTTAAAAGTTTCATTCAGAGCTAGTAAATCGTTGACACTAAAAGACCGTGTGTGATAGATCCCTCCCCTTCGAACGATGCGCCTTGTCACAAACACAAAACGAATGCTAGGGCCCTTGATCCCTTGATTATGTCGTTATAAATCACTTCTAGAGCTAGTCGGAGGGCCCTCTTAGTCGACGGGGTAAGTGCGGGACTTCTGCGATTAAACGAAATGCCTCTGGACTCCTCTCGTTTTGGTTTCTTTCCTGAGAGCTTTGTAGCACATTCTCTCTGCGCCCTCTTGCAATAGAGCCATCTCTACACTCAATACAGTATTAAATCATCTTTACCATGCTCTCTCATTATTCCCTTCTGATGATTCTGTCGTGTTACAACTCTTTTATGACTGCTCTCCAACTGAGTAAAAGGGCCAATCATCTGTCTTATTTGGGCCAGGTCAGTCTAGCCTAATTTTAATTAGTTCCTCTAAATGTAACACGAACCTCGCTCGTGACGATTTCTGGTTATTCCTTCCTTATATTTATCCTCGCACGTCTTCTTTACTACATCTTCTTACTAGTGTGTCCTATGCCCTGTTTATAAGAACAGATGCCACGCAGAGAGGATCGGGCGTGGGCATGAGCACTGTGAACATGAACGCTTTTTAGGGAGATTTACTTTTATTTAATTTTTTTTTTTTTTGAGGGGGGTGTAAGCAATGATTATCAAAAATAATTACTGTAAATTTAGAGCTTGGGGGGCCCCTGTAGGATGGCATTCCTCTCTCCAGCAGTTTTGTTTTAGGAAGTAGTGCTAATCTCTCACGTACTGCTGACGCCCATCTCACGTCTCGTTCAACCATATACTTTTAAACTATGGTATAATTGCTAATATATCTAGCAAGCTGTGGTTCATCCCCTCTAATTCCGTTTCGTGACCAATTATTTACTTAACTCCTGTGTAGGGCTTAGTAAATCCTCTCCTTATCTTAAACCACTACTTATTTTTAAGCTTATGAATGGAAAATGACTTGAAATAGTCTATACATGAAAGTTGTGGAATTTTCCAATAGACAAGCTAATCTAGAAGATCCTCACAGTTTATATGTTTCTTTCATTCCTGTACTTTTCTTCAATTTCTTCATCCCGCGTATTTCGTTCCAATCCGCGAAGATATATATTCCATTCACTATAATCGGCAATGTAGTTTGGAGAAGCAGACGCAAATAGATGTCCGCCCACACCTAAATATCTCGTACGCAAAAAACTCGTACTTTCCGCTCAAGCTTTTCACTGTAAAGTCCTGAATTATCTAACTATCGCCACAGTAGCTAAATCGTCTCCTCCACAATATGTCTCTACTTTCTAGACTCTCATTGTATTTATCACCACATATATAATCATAACTTCTCTTAACTCTCATATAATCAGTATAGAACTTGCTGGCTGTCACGCAAAGAACCATTTTTCGTGCGAGTAATCTCTTTCCCCTTTCTTTTATAAATATGTCTTTGACTAGCCCCATTGAGGAGTTACGATGCTTTACGTGTAGTCTCAGAAAGAATATATATCCTTAATACATCTGGCGTATATATCATTTAAACTGATGGCCTCGTAATACACTTTATTTACAGATGTGATTCTCGGATTATTCGTCCCACAGGCCTTTCTAGGAACTCACGGTGAAAGTGAATCAAAGAACTCTTGTACTTAATATCTGTCTAGATGGTGGCGGACTTGCCTCATAGTTATCTCAAAGCACCTTTAGGACCGAGGTTATCACAGACCACGCTGCTACCGAGTTTATATAGGCTCATACGCAAAGCTCATCCTCCTTGAGGGGATTTCCTTCTTTCTATATTACACTACTCTTATGCTTACTGTATTGTACTAAGTCTTTATATTATATAATCACATACAATATCGTCTCAAATATCGAGACTGTTCTGTTGTAAAGAGGAGGACTGACTTGCTCATTGTGTTTTTTCACTGTCTCTATATAGATATGCTGAGATATAATATACACGGGGTTCTGTTATATCATATTCCTAATCTTTGTTATTCCTCTTCGCTCTCTTCAGTAAAGTGACTCCGGTTCTGGCATCCTGTTACGAGTCAACATCTAAACTGACTCTCCAGCTGTTGCACACTCCTCAGTAATGATCTGTGAATCGTACTCCGCTAACCGCTCTACTCATCCATTCTTTCAACCTAATCTTTAAAGTCATAACATTTCATCCAACTTTTTAACATAATCATCAAATTGCTCGTTAAGTCCCCGATATGGTCATAAGTCTTTTTGCAATCGCGCACTCTCTTTTATTACTCTTTACAATACAGCTGATTACTCGGACTAACCATATATAAGAGGAGTATTTGGGTCGCTCCATATAAGCTCTGTGTATATTATATAAATATCTAGAGATAATAACACTCCAAACTAACTAACTCTCTCGAATATCAATTTACCCTCTCCTCTAAATCCAAAAACCAGTAAAGCACACTGACACGTTTTCTAAAATCATCTCTTCACGAGACGATTCAACTCCAATCGTCATATATCTCTTCTCTTGTTCTGCACCATATGATTAAATAAAGATTTGAACTCATTGATTTTTGGCCCTTCTTATATAAAATCACAAATACAAAAATCAATTAATATTACACTCGCTATATATATGTCTCTGGACATAAGCACGCATCAAATCACACAAGTAAGAAAGATTGCTTCCCAATAGTCAGATGAAATGGAATTAAACTTTAAGCCCCTAAAGGAGCGGCTTCAGGAGCAAAATTAAAGCGAGTATATACGCTGCCTTTCCAAGAGAGGGTAATTTGTACTGTAGTATATCTTATTTTTTCCTCTTCTACAGTTACTCACCTCATACAAAGGGTGCTCATCCGCCCCCTGTATTGGAAGTAAGCTGCTCCATATCTGTTGGGCGGCGGCGGCAGGAGCCCTCTGGTTTCCATCCGAGCTTTTAATATATAGTATAGGATAGTGGTGAGCGCCTCAAGAGGCCAAAACGCTACTATTAACTGTCCTGGTACTTCTATGTAAATATATATATATATATTGAGTCCGCCTCTCTATATATTTGTCGGTGTCGGACTCGCGGCGCATTATATATTATCCCATTTTCACTATAATGGCCTTAATTATATATCAATGAGGCACAAGTGGAACAATTCAAAGGAGGACAATTTCTCTCTCTACCTCTGCGGTACCTAACCACCCTCTGTTGTACGCACAGAACCCCTCGTATGCAAATCAATGGGGAAGGTGCTGTGTCGCGCCACATGAGGTTTTTGAGATGTTGATTTTAAGTAAAGCTCCATACTGGTTCGCTACGCTGGATGCTTTCTCCTTTGCTTTCCTGCCACCGTTTGTTCTGTGGAATTCTTCTTTATCTTCTGTGTTTCCTACTCAATTTCATTTCCCTCACCTTCTTAAAGACTGCGTCCCTGTGCTCATAATGCGTAAATTTGCCGTTTAGATGGATTTTTGAGGCGATCAACACACACTCTCACATAACTGAAACAACCACCAACTCCTTGAATAGGGTTCACTGCTCTGACTCAGTAATAAAATAGGATGTTAAGAAAGTAAAAGAAAACTGAAGGTGACAACTGTTACAAAAAATAAATATTAATAAAAGGTTCTAGATTCATAAGAGCGAATGATTCGCTGAGCTAGTATGTACTTAACGCTTGAAAAATTTCTCTTGCTGAATATCCCTCTCTCCAAAAAAAATTCGCGGAGTTGGATAACAAGAAATGAGCTACCTAGTCGATTATTATACCGAATACGGTGAGACACCATTTATCAAGAAAGTATATTTTCTCAAACAGTTCATATAGAAACCGATTTAACAGATTTTCTATTATTGACATGCCTTACATGTTCATCACCTCAGAGAGAGTTACTGTAAGTAAATATCTTTGAAAAAAAAAATTTCAAAACAATAAAATAATATGATTGAAATTGAGCAGATTTTTCTCACCTTATGTACATCGTTAGATTCGTTAATTATAGGTGTGTAATCAGGAATACTATTTTTTAATTTCTTCCTATGCACATAACTATCACATAAAATACGTGATAAGTAATTGGCTACTTAGCTGTGGCATGCTTCAGATAAAATATATTATTACTAAAATGTGCATATATATTATAATATATCATATATATTTATATAACTATATTATATATTATATTATCTATATAATATAACTAATATATATATAATATTTTTCTATAATTATATATATATTATATATTCATACATTAGTATATAATATAATCAAAATATATATTTACATATATTTATAATACATAACTTAAAATATACTCATAGATATATATATTATATAGTTCAATCTACTACAACTATATTAATAATAATATATATACTATTTCATATACAAGAAATATATGATATAATAATATATATATACTATATATTATATATATTATTATATATATATATATTATAATTATTATTATATATCTATGATAATATATAATATATTATTATCTTAAATATATATAAAATAAAACCTATAGAGTAAAGTAAGAGTATAATTCAGTCACATTTGCTCACCCTTTCATATATTTAACCGACTAACGAGGGTCTTGCCTATACATATATATTAAAATGAGTGGTCAGGCCGGACATCTACACACAGTTGCGTCGTCCCATATACTTGCCTCTGATGACTAGCTTGCCCCTTCTCGTCCAATGAGTGATTTTGTGACGTTCCCACCTTTCTAAGACCGTTCACGAAGGTGTTCCACCCTTTCGCTACGAATCCTATCTACGGCTTCTTCCCCTCTCTTCTTTCCGACGTTCGTCATCTGCACCGAGGCGTTACTAGTCACTCTCGTTTCCTGCCGGTCGTCGCACGGCTTCCTCTCTTCCACACACTCCCTCGATTTCTTTTTCTCCTTTTCTTTCAACACCCCAGGGGAGGTTAGGATTTCTTCCTCTTCTCCTTATCTCTCGATTCAGTTGGGCTCGTTTGCTTCTTGCGCATGCGCATTGAAGAAGACCTCAACAACAATTTTTTTATATATATATATATATATATATATATATGAAGTAAAACTGAAGACGAGACCCATCCATTTTTAGAGAAAACTTTCAGTTCAAACTGATATTAAATTCGATTATATACGGTATTGGATATATCGATATAAGTATCGATATATATATATATATATAATATACCTTATATATATATATATATATATATATATATATATATATATATATATATATATATATATATATATACATATATATATATATATATATATATATATATATATATATATATATATATATATAGGTCAGCATCCAGAAGAGGCCAGGCATGTAACTAAAAAACTATAACAGTTACAAGAAAATAAAAAACATTTTATTAATCAGAAGACATTTTTATCCATGTTTTTTTAAAATAAGTAAATAAAAAAACGCTTTTGAAAAATTTAAAATTGTTAAAATGTTGGAAAATCTGTATGATAATGATCATTTTTGAGAGTACAAAGCAGCTCGAGTACCACGAGAAAGTGCGCAAAAGTTGCCAAATGTTGATTTTTAACTAAAGAATACCCCACGAGTAAAACCACAAAGATGGACATAGTCGGGGTTTCTCGGCCGCCTACCGGGGACGACGGGGGACTTCGTCCCCCATTGTCCCTCCGTCGGCTCGAACCCCCTAAAAAGGATATAAAGAAATATTTTCTCCAAAGCGTTAAAA
>JABUQX010062737.1:10000-15000 GCA_015478945.1 Trachelipus rathkii | reverse complement strand
TTTACGATACAGAACCCCACGGGACGGAAATAGGAATGTCCTGCTTTTGACCATCATAGAGTTGGGCAGAATAAAAGAAGCGGATTATCCGTTGTAGAGATGATGACTATTTATTTATTTAACATCTGCTTCCGCTTATATAATAAGAATTCGGCAGATTTACATTATTTGTTCAACAATTTATAATTAAAACAATTTTTGTATCAACTTTGGCAGTATTTTGTTTCACCTCAAATATGCGAAAAGAGCAAGATGTATTTTTCAATTATCATTTTCCATTTTTATCATTTTGCTTTTTTATATATATATATATATATATATATATATATATATATATATATATATATATATATATATATATATATATATATATATATAACTTCTTTATATATATATATGCTGCTATATATATATAGTAAATCTGTGTCTACCTAACAAAACTTTATCCTAACCTAGACTTAATAGCCCCCAAGTAGCCCTAACCTAATGGATTATATAGCCCCCAAGTAGCCCTAACCTAATGGATTATGGAAGCCCCAAGTAAGACCTAACTAATAGATTATGGAAGACCCCAGTATGCCTAACCTAATGGAATATATATATATTTATATATATATATATATATATATATATATATATATATATATATATATATATAACTCTTTCTCTTCTTTATATTCTATACTATATATATATATATATATATATATATATTTTATTTTTTACAGTTGTCACCACCACTCACAGGCAGAGCCCTATTCAAGGAGTGGGTGTTGCAAGCCTCACACAAGTCAACATCTAAAGCAAATTACGCAGATGAGCACAGACCCGCAGGCTTTGAAGTGGGGGAAATTAAATTCAGCAGGAAACACAGAGATGGAAGAGGAATTCCCACAGAACAAGATGTGGCCTTGGGAAAAGAAGGGCTTCCGCAGCAGACAACCTGGGTGCACCTACATCCAACACAAAACTCGTATTGCGGGCGCAGCACCCCTAGTTCCACGAGGGCGACGCGTAAGGTGGAAGTACACGAGTGATATGCTCCTCGAGCACCTACCGCTGCGGTACCTATAGAAAAGAGATAAAGAACCAACATCGCGCCGCAAAGCTAGAGTGTGAAGTGCAGCTTGAAATAACATTGGCCTTTGACTCGTCTTTATACAAAACCAGGTGAAACCAGAACCCCCAGATATGAGCAGTACTCCATGGGGGTGGATGAGGCTTGCTTGTATGAATGGAGAACAACTGGGAAGGAAAAAAAAGTCTCACCAGTCTGAAAACAGAACTCCCAGATTTCTTTGAGGCCCACGCCTAGCAGCTTTCGTTGTGATGTGAGGGTTTCCAAAATCTCCATTGACTCATGTTAAGGATGTTTATATTGTCAACAGGAGAGACAACAACATCACCGAAATAAATAAGAAAGTTAAAATGTGTCTTAGAGAGGAGATTTGTAAAGTTGAGTTTTTAAAGAATTTAATTTCATAAGTTGAGACGACCCCACCGGAAATTCTATCCAGATCAGCGAGAATAGAATCGAAGAGATTAGACGAGAGGCAATTCTAGAAGTAAAGAAGGAGCAGAAGTGAAATGAGTTGAAGAATGAAGGGTCGAGTCATCAGCATATGAGTGAATAGAGTTAGATGTGCAGGTAGAGAAGATCATTAATGAAAAACCAGATAAAGTAGGAGATAAGACAGAACCCTGAGGAACGCACCACTATTGACAGAAAAGGAAGAAGAGGTTCTCCCATCAACAGCAGTTGACATGGAATTATTTGAAAGAAAACTAGACATAAGTAAGCAAAGAGAAGGAGGGAAACCCAAAGGAGGGGGCTTGGAGACAATGACGCGTGCCATCCGCGGTCAAAAGCTGGCGATGTCAAGCGCCACCCGCAGGCTCTCGTAGTTTCCTAAGAGAGGAAAACCATAAATCAGTAAGATAAGAAGGAAGTATATCGCCAGTAGACCTCGAGCGCCGAAAGCCTGCTGAGCGATCGGAGAAATTGAATGAAGTTCCAGGATGGTCCTAAGAGAAATGAGGTTATATATATATAAATATATATATATATATAATATAATATATATATATATATATATATATATATATATATATAGCATATATATATATATATAAGCATAACATAATATATATATATATATATATATATACATATATATGTAGTAATAATATAATATATACTCATATATATAATATATATATATACATATATATAATATATATATATATATAATAATAATATATATATATATATATAACATATATATATATCTTCTTTATATATATATAATATATATATATATGCTAACTTTTTAATATAATATATATATATATACATAATAATATATATATAATATATATGTAATAATAACCACATGCCATAATATATATATTAACTATATAACTTCTTATATATATATATATATATATATATACATATAATATATATATATATACATATATATATATATATATATATATATATATACTAACTCTTACTATGCTATATATATATATATACATATATATATATATATATATATATATATATATATATATATATATATATATATATATATATATATATATATATATATATATATATATATATATATATATATATATATATATATATATATATATATATATAAGCATAAAGTGCATCCTTAAAAGTTAGTCTTATCTTTGGAACCCTATCGTATATCGTGAACCACATTTGTACTATTACAGTAGAATTTAAATTTGTCGGCAATTTTCGTTATGGAACACTCGCAATTACATTTATCACAAATCTTTAGTTCTAAAATCAATTTAAAATGCTGTAAAAACAGTGTTGACAAAGTCAATCATCATTACATACCCTCAAACCAGTCAATTAAATTCATCTTTTTTTATGATAAAATTAAACACTACACTAGAGCACCGAGAGCGAACCACAGCGCACCGCACCGCACCAAAATTTGCGCACCACGCACCGCACCGCACCGACATATATATATATATATATATATATATATATATATATATATATATATATATATCTATATCTGTACTATATACTCTACTCTTTATATATATATATATATATATATATATATATATATATATATATATATATACATATATATATATACATATATATATATATATATATATAAATAGATCTATCCTTAAGTTTTATATATATATATATATATATATATATATATATATATATATATATATATATATATATATATATATATATATATATATATATATATATATATATATATATATAATATCAAATGTCTCAAATTTTTACTCAGACGAAAGGCTCGAATTAAATATATATTTAGATAAAAATATATATATATATATATATACTATATATATATATATATATATATATATATATATATATATAACTTATATATACTTCTCTCTCTCTAGACCTGTTATGTTTTGACTCCGTCAGTTTTTGATATTTTTTTTTTTTTCCTTATATTTCGAGTATATGATCCTAACAATCAATTTAAGTGGTGACGGACATGATTCAAAAATATATAGGACCTGTTACTTTTTACGACTCCATCAGTTTTATTTATTTTTTTAACTAAAGGAATACAATAGACCACAAAGATGGCAGGAGTCGGGGGTCTCTCGGCCTTCCGGGGAACGACAGGGTGGGACTATTTCCCCCCCTCCGGGTGAACCCCCGCACTTTGGTATTTGGGTGTCGCAGGGAGATTACCCCCTCCCCTACGGGTATGGAAAACGTCCCCCCCTCTGTCCCCCGTCGGCTCGAGCCCCCTAATATATATTTTTTCTTTTTCTTTCTTTTCATTTATGTAATAAGTTTATATGCTGATTCCAAATATGTAATTGGTTTTTCTGTAAGTATCGTACTTTTCAAGATATTTCATTTTTGAAATTTTTTCTTATATAAATGTGATTTTTAAATTATTTAAAATATTTCGAACTTTTGAATCATGTCCGTCACCACTTATCATTATTAGTGTCATATACTAGCAATATGTTAAAAAAAAAATCAAAACTGACGGAGTCGTAAAACAACAGGGGTTATATATATATATATATATATATATATATATATATATATATATATATATATATATATATATATATATATATATATATATTTATATACTTATATATATAACTATATATATACTATATATATATAGACTCGCAACATTTAAGAAAGAATTTAATAAGTATATGGATGGTTTGAGCATCGTATATGGGCCTTGTCAATTATCTGTGAGTAATGTAGCCGAAGTCAATTTTTTTCATAATTTACGTTATCGAACAAATTGTACAACAGCGTGATTAGCTCAAAAAGAGCCCTTGACCATTATCTTCCAATTAAGCTTGTCATTTTTTTCATAACTTACGTTATCGAACAAAATGTACAAGAGCGCGCATGGTGAAAGAACATTTTTTTTAAACAATGCTAATTGAAATAAATTATAAAAATAAATTACGTTAAATAAGGTTATGGTACGTTAAGTAAGGTTATGTTGAGTTACGTTAGTTTATATAGATTAAAACTTTCCTTTTTATATATATTTAAAGGTGTGAAGCTCTTTAATTACTATTGTTTAAATTTAACTCTACACAGTTTCATCTAACTTTTATGATATGTATATGGATGTGGAGGCCGATAACAGACATCCGAAAAAAGTTTGAACTTTTTTTTTTCTACAATTATATAAGTTTATTACAGCATGTTTAATGGAAAGTGAAATAAATTAAACACTAATATAAGTTTGGTTAGGTTAAGTTAGGTTAAGTTACGTTATATAAATTAAAACTTGTTTTTTCTTTTTTAAATATTTTTAAAGGTATGAAGCTCTTTTATTGCAATAAAATTTTATTTTGACTTATCACAATACAGTTTTATTCTGACTTTTATCAAATAAAAATATGTTTGGATTTATGCAATCGATATTGATAAAACTCAGTCACGCATAATTGAC